>CAKAOH010023913.1:0-34627 GCA_916701665.1 Sebastiscus tertius
TAATAACAACAATAACAATACAGTAAATATATAAAAAAGACAAATGTGTGTGTGTTGCGTGGAAGTGTATGGTTAGTGTTTGTGAGGAGGATATTGATTTAAATATCTATAGACTTCTTCAAACAACATTGTGAGTGGGAAAAAATAAAAAAACATAAAAACAGATACATGGACAACATGAGGAAAAGTCATTACAAAACAGCAATTAAATGACCCTTTAAGTGACTTTTGAAACATTTGATAGATGAACAGTTTTTTGATAGATCTATCTATCCATCCATCCATCAATCAGCTGGTTTGCCAACCACCAATAAACACCACAGAAGAAGAAGAAGAAGAAGACGACGAAGAAAAGAGAGAGAGAGAGAGAGAGAGAGGGAGAGGAGATGAGGGGCGGGACTAACGCTTGACTGACGTCGCTGAACACCAATCACACGCTTTGTCTTGCAACAATCCCGACCAATGGGAACCCTCTGTGAGTAATAGACCGACCAATCAGGATCGAGGAGCGGAGCTTTTTGAAAACGTTGGCGGCTGAGGAAGTTCACAGCAGCAACACTGCTCTATTATCTTCACTAAAACATCCTATTCTTCACTACGATGCAGGTAACTTCTACTTTTTAATGTTTGATAGAGAGATAAGACCACCGAGCAACAGATGCGTACAACGAACTAATCATATATCCGCTAATTACATTGCTTTTAGCTAATAAGTTAGCTAACGTTGGGTTTGTCATGCTAAGCTAACTTGGTAAGCATGACACCATGGTGTCTTGTGTTAAAATCATAATAATCAGTATATAATGTACGTGAAAGGCAAAATATTAACATTAACAGGTGATATTTAAGCTAAACTAACCTGTGGAGTAGTAGGTAGTCCCTAGATTACACCCATCATGAGTTAAGAGTACCAACAGTAGTTTAACGTTATAAAACAGAGGCCTACTGAAGCTAAATGGAGTTTAAGCTAAATATTACATACTGAATCCACAGCAAGCAAGATACTAACATAATACTAGTCTGTACCTGACAATATGACAATCCTTTGGCGTTAAAGCATGGTTTATTTAAATAATAAATGGCCTTTTGTTGTTACCTTATATAATAAAACAATTAACCTTAACTACAATGACAATTTTAAAGGTTACAGACCACCCACATTGGTATCAAACATAAGCAGATCTTTTAACAACATGGTGCAGAAATTGTACACTGAAATACCAGACCAGAATAGATAATTCATACTACACCTTCCTACACAAAAAGTACCTCAATTATATATCTTATACTGTATATGTTCTTAATGTATATGTTCTTTATATGCCTTGTACAAAGTATTTCCTTTTATAATTGTAATATAACCTATTATTTTTAATGGAGCTCCCCAGCAAAAAGTATTTCACAAGATTGTACTTGTATAACCGGCTTGACATAAAACATCTTGACTCTTGAATCAGAAGGAGGACTTGTACGTTACAGTCTAAAGTTCATGCAATCCAGTACAACAAAGCAGATCATATATTTTTGGGGGGATTGTTGATTTAATTGTATATGTCTTTTTTTCGTAGTCTTTGGAAGCTGTAAGTTATTTTGTGGTATTGTTGTAGATTGTGAAAGATGTTTACTGTTTTGTCCAAGGTGGGCAAAATATCAGAAGAAATACCACAAAGAAACCCAAAATGGCTTCTCTGATAAACACAAACTATCATTACAAGCAACTACTTGCACATTCAGGGAAGCTAGTTGAGCCATGACAGCACACATCATCTTTCTGGTTTAATAAAGGTGGCACAGAGATTGAGCAAAGCAGCTGCACCTAAAAATCAGTGTCCAAAAAAACCCCAGAAACTGTGTGCCATGTGGAGTCTTTACAGGATGAATCGGTGCAAACTTACTTCAACATTCTGCTTGCTGTGCATTCTTTAAGTGTTGTCAACTCAAAGCTAAAAATGAGTCTAACTGACAAGATAAGACCCATAAGCTCAAATGTATTGTAAGTTAATGTGAGCTGTATGTATTTATTTCTTTACAGAATAAGGAAAATCATGAGCCCAGGAGTTTCCAACGACCGGTAAGATATTATAAACTATATTAAATAAAGTAAAATGATGAATCAGAATGCCAGCATTGACTGATATGGGTGTCAAAAATATTGGACATTTTTATTAGCTGAAACTAAAACATATTAATGTGTTTTTAACTCTGTGTGTTTGCTTCTGAATATCAGTTCGTAACCCCAAGCCTGGTGGCCGGCCCACAGCGTGTTCTGGTGAAGCCACGAATGGACGTGGACAAAAATGCCATCACAGGTAACATTACTCTCCTTACATAAGCGCAGCAGTCAGACACCTCAAGAAATGCGCCTGAATTGATTGTATTATCATTTTCAGGCCCTGGCAGAGAGTGTGTTGGCTCATCCTCCAGTGGAGCCTCAAAGTAAGTATATTTCCTAGTACTTCTCGAGTTGTATATTGGATGCCAGTTCTGGTTTTTGTAATGCTTTCATCTGGGGCTGTACCGAATATAATTTTTTTTTTTTTTTACATTCCAAGCTTCTATTGAGGTTTTTGAATGAACTTTTAAATGTCTGTCGACATATTTTAAGGCGTCATCGCCCTAAAAATTTTTTATTGTGGCTATAAATGTAAGATTATTGCTACACCGCCCCGTTAATACAGGTGTGTGCCTCGCTTTGTGTACTATTGTTAGATAAAAACATGTTGTGAATTTCGGAAATGATTGCATCTATCTTTTTTCAATAAATTTTGACTTTCGGACTTCAATGCTCCGGAGTTATTGGAAATGTTTGGATCATATGAGTTGGAAACAATCCTACGCAGCCACCACTGGAATCTACAAATAGTAAAATACTAATGATATTAGTGTAGCTTCACTATTCGGCAAAGCTTTGCCTCATACATCTAAGTGATTAACATGAGACCATCTATATTTGTTCTTTCCATCAGGAAAGTCTCCATCGATGACTTTGACATCGGCCGACCACTAGGGAAGGGTAAATTTGGTAATGTCTACCTTGCGAGGGTGAAGAAGCTGCAGTCCATCGTGGCGCTGAAGGTGTTGTTCAAGTCACAGATGGAGAAGGAGGGTGTGGAGCATCAACTCAGGAGAGAGATTGAGATTCAGGCACATCTCAAGTGAGTATCCTGAAAAACATTTTCATAATTTCAACAATATATTGGCCTTCCTCAAACTAACCGTGGGCTAAGCAGGAGTATTTGATTGACTTAACTCTGAACAAAATGTCCGAGTATAACTTCCTTTCAGGCTATTTGCTACCACCTACTGACGATTACAGGAACACTTATCAAACACTCACAAGAATTATTTGTAGGTTTGAGGTACATGAAAACAGTAGTACATTTCTCTATAGGCTAACCAGGTGGTGCAATGATACCAGAATAACACATTCAACTTCTATTTACTCAACTTGCTCAAACAGGAATTTTGAAATTTCTTTCACTTTGTTTTGGAAACACAGTCTAAAGGCTGGCTCAAAACATAATCTGTTTTCTCCTCAGGCACCCCAACATTTTGCGCTTCTACAATTATTTCCATGACCGAAAGAGGGTCTTCTTGGTGCTTGAGTATGCCCCACGTGGTGAAATGTACAAGGAGCTACAGAGATGTGGAAGATTCGACGACCAGCGTACTGCCACAGTAAGAGCTGCTGCTGCTTTTAAAAGGCTTTTGTGCTATTATTGTAGAGTAATTCCTCACTGTATCCTGTGTAACTGCGAAGAGCAGTCTGACCACTGGACTTTATTATATCTACAATCTTGTTTTAATTATCTTGCATAATTTGTATTATTTAAAGTCTTGTTGTGATTCAACGCCAACCTCTTTACATTTCCAGTACATGGAGGAGATATCCGATGCACTGTTGTATTGCCACGAGAAGAAAGTGATTCATCGTGACATCAAGCCGGAGAATCTGCTTCTCGGCTATCGTGGAGAGCTGAAAATTGCAGATTTTGGCTGGTCCGTCCATGCACCTTCTCTAAGGTGAGGAACCGCAGTGTCATTAAGGTTCCATTATGCACAAAAACTGCTCGATGCTGCGGTGTCATGTCACATGAGTCTGCTGGTTGCCGCTTCTCTGCTTTCCCTGCTCACCTCTTTGTTTTAAACCCATCCAGACGTCGTACAATGTGCGGGACACTGGACTACCTCCCTCCAGAGATGATTGAGGGCCACACCCACAGTGAGAAGGTGGACCTGTGGTGCATTGGGGTCCTCTGCTACGAATGCTTGGTCGGCAACCCGCCTTTTGAAACTGCCAGCCATTCAGAAACATACAAGAGAATTATGAAGGTTGGTGTTTGGGTATCTAGTGCCTCATTTCCACTGCATGGTTCGGCTCGACTGGACTCACTTTTAGTATCAGGTCCTTTTCTCTTTCGTCATAGCGAAAGAGAAAAGCGGCGGCGCGTGAAAGTGCTGTGACATCACCTTCATCGCGATCCTCACTGAATCCTTTTATCTGCAACCAAACAGAGGAACATCTGCACTTTGTTATTTGTACGGCGTTATGTGAAGTTTTGCGGGTTGCCATTTTTTTTAAATCTGGGTCGAGTGAATAAAATAATTGCTGTCTCTATTGACGGTGGCTTGAAAACTTAAAAATGGCGGGTTTGTGCAGGACGTCCTGTGTCGCACAAGTGACGATTCTCTCTGACCAATCAGTGGTCTGCAGTGCTTTAACACCACCTTCTAGTATCAGCTCAGCTCGCTTGGAACCTCATCCGAGGTGGTACCGAAAAAAAAGCACCAGGTACCATCCACAACCTTTGCTAATGAAAAAACAAAAAAGAGTGAGTTGAGTAGGGTTGTGCTGTACCATGCAGTGGAAATGTGGCATAATGTACCTAATTGGACAAATGTGAATATGTTATGTAAGCTTTTCCAAAGGAAATTTTGGGAGAAACATCTGGCAGAACCCGCTTTCATTCAAACAAAGTGGCTTATGTCTGAATGTAGGTGTTTCTTCCACCACAGACTTAGTTGTAGCATAGTTATCATAATGTTAGAAATGATGGCCAAAACTATGGAAATGAGACCCAAATAGTAACAAGCTAGAACTGTCTCTTAAATTAGCCATATGCAAAATAACTGTTGGTCCACATCTGTTCTGTTTAGTCATAGTCCTTTAAAACCATATTTCAAACATTTTGGTCTCCATGATGTTTTTTTCTGGACATTATTTGTCACTGACTTCAGGAAACGTTTGTTAAAAATAAGTGTTTCAAACCATTAATAGCATAGTAAACCATGTGCTGACTATCGTTATGCACCTGTTATCAGGTAATGCTTGTTTGATATCAATCAACAATCAATGAGTCAATCCAAAGGATTAAAACATCTAAAGATTAACTTCAAGGTTTTGCATCCATAATGAACCAGTCATTGTTTAATTGTTTACATTTCATTAACAAATGCTGTTTTACTGTTGGCAGGTGGATTTGAAATTCCCCAAAAACATCTCAGACGGTGCACGGGACCTGATCAGCAAGCTGCTCCGCCACAGCCCCGTCGATCGTCTCTCACTACAGAGCGTCATTGATCACCCATGGGTGCGCGCCAACTCCCGCCGAGTCCTACCGCCCATCTGCCCCGCCAAGAAATCCTGAGCCCACCTGTCCTGCCTGCTTACCTCCCACTGAGGGGTGTTTTATCTGTCCTTCACCAGAGACTCTGGGCCAGCATGTTTTGGTTTCACTGCCATGGGCTTCAAACTGCCATTATTCTGGCACATTTTATGACGGGTATAAATGTGTGCCCACTGTTTTTATATTGTACAGTGTGATGTCATTATCTATGTCTAGTATGTTTCCTAGAGGTGTTTTTATTGACATTTCTTCTCTCTGACACTTTTTTTAAATGGACACAGCTCCATTTTGGATTTCTGTATCTGACGGTGTTGACACCAAAGTACTACTGTTAGACCGATTTAAAGCCGACTATGTTCGCAAATAGTTTAAGATAAAATGTTTGAGGGTTGGGGTGTGAAGCATGTTTTATTTTCTCTCAAGCTATACTTTAAATTTCTAATAAATATTATAAAAGGATTTGTGGACATTTAAAGAATAATTGATTATGTAAATGATGTGATCACATTGCAAACCCAAACATGCCGACAGTAACTTTGGAAAGTTATGAAATCCGATCAGTGGCCAGTTTATAAGGTACACCTAAAAGCTATATTCAGTTTAAATAGTTTTTTAGAGTTGTTGATTTAACTCATTTTGGAGGCGTTTTAAATATTATATCCAACCTATTTACATCAGTGACAGGTAGACTAAATATCTGACCACTGTTACCTTCATGAAGGTAGGATTTATTACAGGGCTGCTGCATTAGCTTTATCTAGGTGTACCTCACAAAACTGAACTGGGTGCAGGGTCTGAAATTAAGTTTTTTCCTCACCTGACACTGTCGCAGGACACTGAAAATTTCTACCAGGCACTCAATACTTTTGTCTGACACTTTTGAAATCTATGTAGAATGCTTTAGATTTATTAAGACAGTAGAAATATGGAATATATCACGTAACCTAAAAGCTAGAGTTGGTAATAATCTTCAGAAACATGTTTTATTATATTTGTTGAAATTCTCATTACACCATAAATCAAATGCTCTGACAAAAAAAAGAATAAAATCCAGCATCTGTAGCTGTCGCAGGACTGTAAGCCTGTCCAATCATTTTATTCGGCTCAAATATTATTAATATAATATTTCTTATTATAAGGAAACCAATCTGCCATGGTGGCAGTTGACCTGAAATTTTGACCAGTCACAGCCAACATTTGCCCTGTTATTCGGCAGGTGCTAATTTCATTCCCTGACTGGGTGTATATGAAGGAAATTACTACTTTATATAAATTATACATGTAGAATAATTCATATGTATGAGTGCATTCTGTCACCTTTAAAAAGCTACTTGACTGCAGAGGCACTACACGGTAGCGTGGCCGAGCGGTCTAAGGCGCTGGATTAAGGCTCCAGTCTCTTCGGAGGCGTGGGTTCGAATCCCACCGCTGCCATCACTTTTTTGTCTTCTCTTATGTTATAAACATCAGCCGTCTATTTCCACTGACGGCTTGTGTTGTCGATGATGTCTGACGAGGTTATTATGGGTTAAACGAATCGCAAGATACAACATAACATACTATAGCTGAAAGCACACAACAGTTAACGAACAAACGTTCAACAACAAATATTACTTTATTTTCCTAATATTACGACTTTTTCTTCTCGTAAATTTATGACTTTATTCCCGTAATATTATGACCTTATTCTCATAATATTACGACTTTTTTCATGTAAACTTATGACTTTATTCTCGTAAATTTATGACTTTATTCCCGTAATATCATGACCTTATTCTCATAATATTACGACTTTTTTCATGTAAACTTATGACTTTATTCTATTAATATTATGACTTTATTGTCGTAGTATTACGACTTTATTCTCGAAATCTCAGATTATTTTTTTCCCTCAAATTTTCCCGCAATTTTTTTCCCCTAATACTCCGTCGTACATTAGACCTACAACAATGATAAATAAAAATGAAAATGTAAACAAAAAACAGTTATTCATTTCCACTACTTTTTTAAAAAAATCCACGGGGAGCCACTAGAAAGGGGCTAAAGAGACTCAGGTTGCTGACCCCTGACCTAGCAGATATTTAATAATGTTACCAAAGAATTACTAAACTTTTATTTTGATATCCCCGCTTTCAAAACTGTTTCCGGTTCAGCGGAACCGCTTTTTTATTGATAGGATGAACTTCCGGGTCAAACCTGCTTCGAACTTCACACATCACAACAGATCCCGGTGGTGCGTTCAGGTCTGGTCTTTAACCTGATGTGTTGACAGTATTAACTAGTTTTAATTAACCGAATAGAAGCTAACTACATCAGACTATGGCTGGTTTACCTCCCGGAGACCCGCAGCTCGTCTCAATGATCGTCAATCATCTAAAAACACAAGGTCTCTTCGACCAGTTCAGGAGGGACTGTCTGGCAGACGTCGACACCAAGGTAACCACTCATTTTATCAATGTTTATTTTGTCTTATATATCTAGTAAAGTCATCTTTTAAGTCTATTTTAATGAACATTAAAAGCTGGTGTCTCTACTGGAGCTACTAAAGCTACATCCCACTGTAAACACATCCATTAACCTTTACTCAGTTACTCATTATTATACTAACTGTCCTACATTATCAGTACAGACACTACCATAACACATTGTTATTACACCAAATTATGAAATCCTGTTTTATATGGGCTATGCTTGAACAAATTCCTTTAGTTTGACTAAAAATCCTTCACAAACGAAGAACATTTAATCCTACATCATGATATTAGTGATGTTTTAGGTCAGTTTAGAGTCCAGTTAGGTGTTAGACCTCTCTTATAAACAAACTGGATCTCTGTTATTGGGGGTGTTTATATCAGATAACCTGATGTTTTTGACAACTGATCAAATTTTGACACCAACAAAAGACAAAGGATGGGAAGAATAACAACGAGTTTGGTTGCTTATTGTATTTAAAAGTTTGCAATTTGGCAGCTGACTCAACACAGATCCTAAACTAACAATTTTAATCCTACAATGACATTCATTTAATTAAAGTACTTCAGAAGATATGCTATAAAGAGGAGGTATTAAGTAAACATGCAGAAGTAGCCTCTAAAATGTGATTATTTGTTTCTCTTGCAGCCAGCTTACTTGAACCTGAAACAAAGAGTGGACAACTTTGTCTCCAATCACCTTTCTAACCACACATGGAGCCCTCATCTGAACAAGAACCAGCTGAGAAACAACATCAGACAACTCGTGCTGCAGTAAGTGAGAATGGAGCAATAGCTCCTTTCCATCATCTGTTCTTCATCTCTGCTCACGCTAACAGTCCAGCGTCTGATTCAAGAATCACTGTGTTTTTGTTGTGATGTTTTAGAACTAGTTTTACGTACAAGCGACCCAGAGTTGTATCAAACCTGTTCCTCTTAGATCTGGGATGCTGGAGCAGGGAGTGGACAGGATCGTGGCCCAGGTGGTGGATCCCAAAGTCAACCACATCTTCAGGCCGCAGGTGGAGAGGGTGGTCCGTGAATTTCTGTCCCCTGGCAGCTGCTCTGAGGAGCCGCCGCTGCCACTGCCTCCAACAGAGACCAAACCAGACATCAGCATTCCTGAGCCAGGTGCACAGCTTTTGATCCCGTCAGCCATTAAAAAACAGAATGATGAATTTCTCCTAAATGTTAAAATAAACAGCATCTGGCTCACACTTACCTAGTTAACTTTACATGTTTTACAGCCTCGTCGTCTGCTCCGGCTACCACTGCAGCCAGCAACGCCATGTCCATCCTGGACACCATCACCTCTCTCAACCAGGAGGCCAGCGTCAGGGCCAGCTCCGATAAAGGACGTAGAGGACAAGACGAGCCCATGCAGCTGGTGGAGGACGGCGAGCAGGACATGAGTGTTGAGGAAGGAGACAGCCACCAGGATGGGAGGACACTGGACAAGGCAGAGGAGCTGGCATCAGAGGTCCAGGCGTTAGTAGTGAAGACAGAGGATGCTCAGGAACAGGTGGATCTGGGAAAAGAGGGGTTAATAGAGGAGGTGAAGATGGAAGAAGAGGAGTCAGGAGCTCAGGAACAGACGGAGGAGGAGAGAGAGAAAGCTGCCAGCAAAACAACCGGAAAACTCACAGAGGAGAAGCAGGACGATGACCTGCTGAAATCTACAAGTCAGGCCAAGCAGAAAGCCAGAGAGAGGATAAAGGAAGGTGAGCCGATGTATCCTCCGTATGTTCTCCAAGTGTTAGAGCAATGTCACTAAATATTCTTGATAAACCACACAAGACAGTTAAGGGATGAATATGCATTTTCAGGTGGCAGTCGGGCGACAGAAAACTAATAGATATGCTGTGTTTCTTTATGTCTTTGTACATTTTTGGATCAATGGTTGGACAATTTGAAGCAATTTTGAAGAAGTCGTCTTGAGAAATTTGTGATGAGCATTTTCAGGATTTTCAGATTTATAGAATAAACAATTCAACAATTAATCTAAAAAATAACTTACAGATGAAAAGATAATGAAAATTTATTTGGCCATGGATTCTGACCTTATCCAGATCCTTATCTTTGAGTTGTGGACAAATCAAGACATTTGAGGACGTCATCTTGGGCTTTGGGAAACACTGATCATCATTTTTCACCATTTTCTTACATTTAGATAGATAATATAATATAACTAATTGATTAACCGAGAAAACAATCGACTGTTGTTAGTAGCAGCCCTACTTGAGTTACATTACAATTACAATGGATGATATCAAATTAGTATTTTTTTGTGGATATATGATCCACTGTTTCTTCTATCTTTTTTTGACAATCAATTTATCTTTATCAGATACAGAATACATGTTCAAGACATATCAATTTATGAAATCCACAATGCTCACTCATATGTTAGTGGGGTTATTTAAGGTGTGAAAAAACAAGTTGAAGTTTAAATCATGATATGTCTTTTCTCTTCAGAATACTTTCTGGAGGACTCTGACCTGGACGGCCTGAGCGACATCACAGTGAGCTCCGTCCACACCAGCGACCTGTCGTCATTCGAGGAGCAAAGTGACAATGACGAGCTGCTGTCTGATTCTTCTGAAGAGGGGGAGCTCCCATCAGATGGTCTCAACGTTTTATTCCTGACTAAACTAATTTTGAACAGTTTTTTATTGTATCATAAAGTGTTAAATGCGTTTCTATCTGCTACCACAGATATTTAATTTTCAGCTCTGCTCTGATAGATTATAATATTTTCCTGTGTGTTTTTTCTGTCACCAAATCTAGATGAGAAATCAGAAAAGAAACTAGCCGGCGGAGATGAAGAAGAAGAGCGTAAACCTCGTCGCAAGGCCTACGTTCACAAGCCCTTCCTCTACTCCCGTTACTATAGCGACTCGGATGATGAAATCACTGTGGAAGAACGTCGGAAATCTGCGGTGAGTTGTATTAACGTTAAAGGTGCAGCATGAGCAGAGCTTTAATTCTATTTATAGATAAATCAAAGGCTTTACTTGGCAGGTGAGTTGATCATATACTTTAAAACCACACTGATTTTTGTCATTGCTGCCTCTCAACTGTGTTCTCGTAGGCAAAGGACAAAGAGGAAAGGCTGCTCAAGAGACAACAGAACAGAGAGCGGATGGAAGAGAGGCGTAAACAGAAAGCAGCGCAGGCTGAAGAACAAGGTACTTCATGTCTGTCATGTGTTAACTGCTTTTACAGTTGTGGATTTGAATTTGGCCTCAGAGTTTCTCATCATCCGTTATGTTGTGGAAACGCTGTGAACACACCCCCAAGTCATGTCATATGATGGCAACAGCAGGTTGGATGACATTATATAACGTTGCTTTTCCTCCCAACGTGTTTTAAATGGTTGAAGATGATTTCATAGATAAGTTATAGACATAGACAGCACATCTTTTAAATCAGACTTCCACTGAGAGGAATATAATTTATAAGTGTATGGTGCGATCCCTGTCTGTCATACCAGCTGGACCATGACTGAAAAAGTCCTGGAAAATGATCTCTAGAAAAGAGCGGGAACCCTGTCATTGTTCCCATCTTAAAACTCAAACGTGTCCTCAAAATAGCTTTGTTTAGTCGTAGCTGTGAAGTCATTTACCGGGTTTTGTTTCCTACACAGATCACAAAAGACAAAAGGGCAGAGAGTCTGCTGGGCTGGACGGCCCCAGAGCCAAAGAGGCTCGCAAAGAAAGGAAAGTTCTGGAGAAAAAAATGGCGCTCAACAGGAAGAGGAAGCTAAACTCAAGGTTGGTAATCAAAAGCTCAGATGCAAACTGACATAGCTGCTGCTTTACAAAACAACCAAATGTTTATATGTTTATAAAAAAAAAATGTAAATGCATTCTTCAATTTCATCCTTCAGGAAAGAGGGAGATGTTTCCAGCAAAAAGAGAGGAGATACAGAAGGATCCAAGAAAGCGGTGCGTGAAAGCCGTCATGAATAAAACAGATCTCGTCATACGTAGGTAACTTGTTTGTCCGTGAATTGGTGAGTTGTAACAAACATTTTTGTGTTTTGTTGTTTAAAAATTAGGAAGTGAAATCTACAGCCTCAAAGCCCCCACAACCCAAACTGATAAGAAACCTGTCAGAATCAGCATCGTCTGACGAGAGGCACAGAAGGATGAGCGGCAACGTCTCCGAAGACTCCAGTGAAACCAGAAAGCTGTCCAACAAAAGCCGGACGCACTCCTTCATCTTGGAGTTGGAGCAAGGCTCCCAAGAGGCTCTCAAACAACGCTCGGTTGGGAAATTTGATAGGATGTCCCGTAAAGAGCTTCACTCTAAAGAACGCAAAGAGACAGAACGCAGCATGTCAGATGAACGAGCCAAACTCAAACAAAAGCAGGAGAAGAAAATAGAGCATCAGGCAGATGAAGGCGCTGCCGTTAAAGTGTCCTCTGAAGAGAAAGGTGAGAAGAAGCCGAAGATTAAAAGTGAGAAGAAAATGGCGGGAAGCACAAGAGAAGGAAAGTCGTCAGAAGGTGTGGCAGACGAGGGTCCTAAAGATGCTACTGTCAAGAAGACAAAAGCTCCATCGATGGAGACTGTCAAAGTAGAGAAGGACAAAAACAGGGACAAGGAGAAAGATAAGAGCAAAGAAAAGGAAAAGGCCAAAGGAGAGAAAACGTCAGCGAAAAGTGATTTCAAGCAGCTGCTCCGCCCTGATTCTGCCGGCTCTTCTGAGGATCGGTCTGACATGGAGCCCGGGTCCGACAGCAACAAGAAGAAGGAGAAACACTCCAAGGAAGTCCTGAAAAGGTCAAAGAGCCACACTGAGGACAGACCAGGAGACAAACCCAAATCTAAAATGGACAGCGAGAAGGAAAAGACTAAAGCAGATCAAGACGGCCAGAAGTCAAACAAGTCCGGCTCTGAAACAGACAAAGATCTAAAAAGGGTCAAGCCAACAGAAAAAGGGAGAGCTGTGGAAAAATCCAAATCCAAATCCAAAGAGGAAACAAAGACTCTGTTGTTATCGAAGACGGATAATAAAGTTCAGAGTTCAGGAGGTGCAGCCATCAGCAAACCTGAGGCGACAAAAGAGAAGAAAAAAGAGGGAAATACAAAGGAACAGCGGAAAGTCTCAGAGGAGCCTCTCCATGAGAAACCAGAAAGTAAGAGTGCAAAGAAAAAAACAGAGAAGAAGGATAAAGTCCCAGAAAAGAAAGAGGACAGCCAGGAGGAGAAGAAACCACCCAGAGAAGACAAACTGGAAAAGTCTGATAAATCCTCAAAATCTTCAGTTTCCTCACTCGACGCAGAGAAACGCTCTCTTCTCCAAGACGCCAGCACAGACTCCGACCCCGTCACCACCACCGTCACCACCTCGTTCTCTGACGATACCTGTGACGCACTGAGCGACATTACCCCCGAGCCGCCGGAAGGCGAAACAGAGGCGCGACTGAGTGAGATGCCAGCCGTGCCGGCTGAGGCCGACGCTCTGCTGGCTCTAATGGACGTTTGTACGTCAGCAGAGGCACAGCTTCCACCCGAGAGCAGTCAGGTGGACCTGATCCCTGAGATCACTCTGCATGATGCTGATATGAAGATGAAGGAGGCGGCTCTCACTCTGCTCTCCATGGATCCTGACAGCACCGTGTCCTCCACCTTAATATGCCACGATACCAGGGAAGAACCAGAGGTGAGTCAGACTGCCCCACAGCTGATGGAAACGACTGCAGCTGAGCAAGAAGAGCCAACAGCTGCTGAGTTTACAGCTTCTGAGCCGTCACCAGTTACATCTCAACAAACTGTTGAGCTTGAAAAACCAAACACTGCAGGTAAATACAAAACAGTGATAGCAAACTGTGTGTATTATATAATACCGTAACATGTCAGAACATTTCCCTAAATCAAAATACATATCTCTCATACAGATGTGTCGGAAAAGTCAGAGAAAGAAATGGACGTGGCAGGGGCTGAAATATCTGAGTCTCTTGCTTCACAGGTAAAAAATACATGTCACATTTGAAAGTTAAATTGACTTTTTCCTGCTTATGGACGAAAACATCCTTCCTTGGGATTTTATTTAGCCTTTTCTGGACTATTTCACTACTCCCTCTAAGCCTCTTTTGGATCAAAATGATATAATTATATATAAATAACTTTTCTGAGGTGTTATTGTGGAAAATCGCTTCTTCTGTCTTCTACATAGCAGGATGACACCCCCTCAAATGAATGCCAGGCTCTTTTAAATGAGGATGAAGCCAAAGGTGCAGACATTGCTGCTGAAACACAGCCAGATGGAAACATGGCAGCTCCAGCAGCAGCAGCAGCAGCAGCAGCAGCAGCAGCAGCAGCAGCAGCAGCAGCACCACCACCACCAACAGCAGCAGCAGCAGCAGCAGCACCACCACCAGAAGCAGCAGCAGCAGCAGCATCGCCAGAAGCAGCAGCAGCACCACCAGAAGCAGCAGCAGCAGCAGCAGCAGCAGCAGCAGCATCACCATCACCAGAAGCAGCAGCAGCAGCAGCAGCAGCAGCACCACCACCAGCAGCAGCAGCAGCAGCACCACCACCAGCAGCAGCAGCAGCAGCAGCAGCAGCAGCAGCAGCAGCAGCAGCAGCAGCAGCTCCACCACCAGCAGCAGCAGCAGCAGCAGCACCAGCAGCAGCAGCACCACAAGCAGCAGCTGGTAAAGAAGGTAAACTTTCTTTTCTCCTATTTTAGCTTAAATTCAAACCTTGTTTCTCGTGTTTTGAACTATGCAATTAAGATAAGATGATCCTTTATTAGTTACACAGCAAGGGAATTTGCATTGTTACAGTAGCAAAGGTTGACAGCACAACAACAAGAGGCATCAGTAAAATCTATTCTTGGACAGACTGAATTGTTGAGTTAACATTTGCACATCTGAAATATTGATATTGCACAGTTTAGTGTACATTGATATTGTACATGTGTGAATGGATGGGTGGATGGATGAGTTGTCAGTTTTTGGTGTGTGTAGTCTACTGGGATCAATGTCTTATGATTTCTAATGTGAAGTTTGTGGTTTGATGAAAGATGTTTATATTGATCGGGCATCATCTGTGCATCAACCTCATGGTTCTCATTTACTTTCTACAATATTTCAGCTGCTGATGCTGTTGTGTCTGAAGAGGTCAGAGAAACCACGGATGAAAGCACAACTGCAGTTGCTTCTGATGCCACTAAAGGTGAGTGCTTTAAAACATTATTGTTGAAAAGAACAACATGGGTTTTCTTTGGTTAACTTTGCATCTGATTGTTACTTCAGAGCAAACTGAGCCAGATGTTGCAGACACAAAGACGAGCCCCAAGGTGAAGTACCGTTCATGGTTTACACATTTTAATTGTTGATTTTCATGCGAGACTAAAATTCAAATTCATCTCTCTTTAACAACAGGCAGAGGAAGTGGTAGCTGAAGACGACCAGGCTGACATGGACGTAGATAATAGTCAGTCTTTTCTCATATCTATCTTACATATTAAGAATTTTCTTAATACTGTAACTTAGGCAATATTTGTTAACCCTACTTGTTTTCACCACCAGGTGAAGCTGAGAGTAAGACCGTGGAGGAAGAAAAGGTTGCAACAGAGAAGAGTGATCCACAAACTGTAAGCATTTGTACCCCATGTTATTTAACATTTCTATCTGATCTCTATCTCCTGTCTGTATATATGCATTATACTCCTTTGGTTGATCTGTGTATAAATTCTGTTTAGATGGAACCAAATGTCCCGCAGAAGACTGAAGAGATCAGAGAAAGTGAACCTGAGAGTCCGTCCAAACTGGTCAAACAAATCAGTGAGTCATGTGACTTTTTGAAAAATCACCCTCCTGTTATGATTTTCCTCATTTCTCGCTGCTTTATTTTTCGTAATACTGTGCATAACCACGCCCAATTCCAACCCAATATCAGGAAAGTTCAAAAACTTAAATGACAATATTTCAAACTAATTTTAATACTTTTTAGATGCTTACTATTATGTACACAAGACCCTAAATTACACAGTTAGAAGGCTAATCTGGATTTTTAAGAGTGAGTCTTGACTGCTGATCTATAGCTGATAAATCATCGTAAAATATGTTGTTGATGTTTTCATGTGTTATTAAGAGCTCACTGCACCTTCAGGAAGCTGAAACTGGAACTGAATACTGATTTTCATGTTATGTTTTTTTCTTATTCCTCGGCTCTAGACGTCGATCCCTTCTCGTTGATCTCAGTCATTTCTGTTTGTTTGTATCTTTCAGGTAATGTCTCGAGCGCAGACAGCCAGGAAGATGAGAAGGGATCAGACGTGTCAGAAAAGGTAACACCACACAGTTTGTTTGAAATTCAGCTCTGACATATTTGATAGCTGTAGGTGTGGATACGGTACGCTATCCTCTGTGCTAACACGTTCTTTTGTTATGTAGGAAGAGAAGACGGAGGGACGAGGAAGACGCAAACGAAAGCTGTCCACTCAGAAGGTTGCAGCAGTGAAAGAATCTGGTGAGATTTTCTGTCCACACCAACAATTCAAGATGCAAAGATTTGCTTTTCAAAATTTTAAATTGTGATTAAATTGGAAAAACTGTTATTAATCAGTTAGTTGAAGACATTACGTTCCGAAATATTTTAATAATATATATATATATATATATATATATATATATATATATATATATTTTATGATTAAAATTAATTATAATCCAGTCATTAAATAACATATTAATCATTTATGGATAAAGTGATTCCACTGAAGAGCTCCTTTCTAACAGCTTAACTGCCTTTGCAATGAGTTTTGACAGATGGTTATCTTTTATTAGTCTTATGAAATAATGTGTTCATCTATGTTTCTGTGATCAGGTGATGAGAGGGATGAAAAGGAAAGTAAAGAGCAACCGTCTGCTGAGGTAAATACAGCCTTTTTCATAAAATAACTATGTAATTGTAAAGTCTGTGCTCTGTGTGTTCTTGTTTTGGGTTTTGAAACCTTTTAAAAAACGTTTGACAGGTTCTAATTTGACATCTGTATATATGTTTATTTTGACTCCACACTGATTTGTTTGTGGACTTTTTTTTTTTGTTTTACCTTCAGGAGACGGATCAGGAGAAGGTTGTGGAGGTCAGAACACCACGCCGGGGTCGATCATCCAGAACCAGCGAGGAGGCAGAGAAGGAGCAACCTAAAGAACCTGAGACATCAGAGGAGACTTTGAGTCGCGAGGAAGGACCTTCAAGAGCTGCTGGTGAGATTGACACTTTAAATCAGCCAACACGAATGTTATTGAAGTCTGAATTTGCCAGGGTATATATTTTAGAGATGGATGATTATTTAGGCCTGAAACACGTGGGATGTGTTTTATTATTCAAGGATTTTTAAGTTTACTGTTCATCCTAGTTATTATATTATAATGTGCACCAGCCAAATATTAAAATTTAGTCAAGATATTAAGATCTGTAAAATGAAATTAGGAATGTTTTAAATAGAAATTGTCAGGGAACACTGTAATGATTGATACTGCAATTAATTCATCAAATATTTGACTGATTATTTATGAAGTTATTCCTCTGTTTCAGACTGTTGATGCAAAGATTTTATTATGACAAATTCTATTTAGATTTTAGTTTTATTGTACTTTATAATGAACAAGTTGTCCTTAGCTAGCTGGAGTCTTGACCCCTTTTTCCGTGATGTTATTATTTTTTAACCTCAGATAATCAGAAGAAGGATGAGAATAAAGACGAGGAGAGCATCGAGAAAGAAGAGGTACGTTAACAAACGTGCAGCATTACATAAATGTTAGATACTTCACCTTACTTAATATTACCAAGTTTATTACTACAAGGACACTTCTTATTTCTGTACACACGACATTGTGAGTTAGCTGTTTAACATTAGTCACACATGATGATTGAACCCTGTTAGCAGATTCAATGAATGATATTTTGTAGAGGACATTGAGTGCATTCCACTGTATCTTATCTTTTATAGTGTTTTTTCACATTACGTTTCTAATCTGTAGAGCACTGAAGAGGAAAGTGGACCGAAGAAAATTGCACGGCGAGGAAGTCAAGTCAGTCTGCCGTCTCCTGTTCCAGAAGACACTGAAGCTGCAGGAGGCTCTGACTCCAAAGAGACCACCGACACACGTACGTTTCATTTTTGGTTTCTTCTTTCTTTAAATGGCTGACACAACTGTGAACACTATACAGTAAATGAATAATGTCAGCGTGAGGTGTGGCTACATGTCTGCCAGAGAACGCATTACCAACTCAGAGAATAAGTGAGCCAAACCTCAACAGCTAATTGGTACATTTCATAGTATGATGTTGTTTTATTTTGCTGTCATCACCGTTAACAGCCTGTAAATTAGTATGATTGAGTAAGTTGGCGATGATAGTTGCCAACTTACTCAAGAGGGAAGACTGGCAGCTTCGCTATGAGGTTAACTTTACAAAATCTTGTCTGGGTGGTCCTTGTATGTGAAAGAAATGATGGGATATATTTCTTTCTTCTATTGCAGGTAAACCAGCAATGAAGAGGAAGAGATCTGAGGAAGTGGAGGAATCTGAGGAGGTGAGATGTGTCGTCTTTGTGGATTAAAACATCCTGGTTCCAGACATCTAAATCTGTATTTACTTTTCTATTTATGTGTCTTGATGTGTATTCAAATATAATATATAATTATACAGGCTGAAGAGGAGGTAAAGAAGGACGACAGTGAACAGGAACAAAGCGAGCAACAACCTGACAGCGGTGGTGAGAAAGCACACTCACACTTTAAACATTACTGTATCTAAAACACACAACTCGCATCCTGTTGGAGAGACATTACAACATTTTCTGAGTTACCTTGATCATCAAAGCCTCTGTATTATAGATGTCATCTTTTCCAGGTTGTTCCCCGTCAGTGAGCCAGGCCGAGGGTGAAGAGGAGATCTGCAGCGAGAAGAAACCAGATGATGTATGTTGGCAGTAAAAGTGTTCTTTAAACATGTTTAAACACTATAATGTGCATCCATCACTGCTGCTATACTGTCTCTATTGTCTGTGTAAGGACACGTTTAACCTCCTTGGCTCTGTACGTCACTCATTCGCTCAATCTTTCTCAAACTCTCATCAGACTTAGGGACTTAAATATTCGTTGTTATGTCTCTAGGTTGAGGAGGAGCAACAACAAGACGACCAAGAGACGACTCCAAAGAGACCCGGTCGGAGGGGACGGCCAACGAAGTCAGCAGCAGCCACTGAGGATCCAGGTGAGGAAATTCAAAGTTTGATCCAAATCAAACCAGAAACTTTTTGTTACAAAGAGGAGAGTCTGTAAGCTTGAGCACAATTAACTGACCATTGTATTGATTGTTGATCACAATTATCATTACTAATTATTATTTTAAGCTTTACACTACTGCTTGGCAAGAACTGTACGTAGATACTATACAGGAACACAATCCAGGTGCTTCAAAATCTTAGAACAAGTAACAACGAAGAAGGAAGTATTCAAGCCTTTATTGTAGTGGCTAAATCATTTTGGATTCCCTCTCTGTTTATCCTGTTTTTTACCCCTTTTTGCAAGAGCACCCAGTTCTTTCTCTCTCTTACGTAGGTGAAAAAGATCAAAATGTTTCTCATCTCTGTTATGGATGAGCATGTATGAGTCATTAAAGTTTGGTCATTTGTTATTAAAACACTTTTTTTGAAGAATTGCATAGCTCCAATGAAATGTCGCAGGGAAACAGACTGATGATCATCATCTTTCCCTCAGATAAAAGGGACAAAAAGGCAGAGGAAAACGAGCAGAATGATGAAGAGGACGACGATGACGGTGAGAAAGAGGGGGAAGAAAAAGGAGCTGCAACCAGAGCGACGACACGCTCAGCAGCTCGCCTGGAGGCTGAAAGGTGATTTAACAGCTCACGGACACAAATGCACCATAATAATAACAATGATAATACTAATGTATAAATGTACCAGTGGAAATATCAGGACTGCACATAATTATGGACCCATAATTCAAACTTTACTGGACTTAATTATTGGATAAAAAGCTGCAGTAATAGCAAGTAATTAAAAACACCAGAACACCTGCAGATAAAATCATTGTGCATTAACAGCTACCTGAGACACTTTGTCATCCTCTGTGGTGATGAATGAGCCTCTGATTGCTTTAGTGCTGCATGTTTGCACTCTGAAGCACCCAGCAGGCATCATCACTGTCACATCCTATTAAATTAAAGCAGGGGGAGGGGGGAGATTTAGCACTACAGCAACAACTGTTGTTCCATATTTGTTTTTATTGCTCCTCAGAAACAAGCCAAGTAAACCATCCACCCGGGCAAGTCGACAGAACGGTAAAGAGGAGACCGCAGCTGGCACGCGGTGAGTTTGTCTCCGTGAGGTTCAGCAGAACCAACGAGCTTAAAGGGGAAACCGACCAAAACGGACCGCGAGGTCGCTGCTTTGTAAAAGACAACATTTTACCAAACGTTTTTCCCGGAACGGCCAGCCAGCAGGCTTAATGTACATGTTCTGGCTTCTGGATAAGTATTTTTTAAAGCTTTTAGTGAGATGTTTGAAACCCAGTTTGACCCGGACCCAGTCTGGGCACGCTTTGGGTTAACATCAAAGGTGCCCTCTTAGTTTTTCTAAATCTCCTCAACAAACACCCCTTATCACTTCCCATATATTTACAAGAAGAGACAAGGAGATTCATTTCCATTGTTACAGTACGCAATGTTTGTTTGTTTTTAAATCCTATCTGTGAGAAAATGTATTTTACTACCTCTTTTAGTGCTTTTCTGGGCTTTTGTTTGTTTCTTTTGATTCCGCCCATTTGAGATTTTGTCAGAAATGTTCCTATATTTTTTTTAACATCAAAAGTCTTAAATGTGTCTGTTAAGAATCTGTCTCATGCAGACCTTTCTCTACTTAAGGGGAATGTGGACACACATACTGTACTTGTTATTGCAGCACTTTTTTTTCACAGCACCTAAATATGACACTTTAGACAAACGGGCTGACACTTGTTCCTTGTTTCCCTCCCGCAGCGGGACGAGGGGCCAGGCTGCAGCAACGGCGGCGAAGGGGGGCCGCAAACGGGAGGCCAGCCCCCCTGCGGTGCGAACGCGGGGAGGACAGAAATCAGAGGAGCCCCCTTCCAAGAGAGCCAAGCGCTAAAAAAACCTCAGTCAGCGGTGGACTGATTCGCCCCAGCAGCGTTTTCTCTGCACTCCGTATTCAAGTCAGTTCTGTTATCGGGGGGTCAAAGAGCGCCTGCAGTCAGTTAAAGCTGTTTCTGCTTCATTGACTGTAGATATTGAAAAGCTCTGGAGAGTATTAGACTCTCTCCCCTCTGACGGTTGAGTGTAAACCTGAGGATCTGCGTAGGAATACCTTCGACTGCACTACGCCATATGGTTTGGATCAGACTTCATCATCCCTCCGTTTATTCAGTAATGCCCAGTGAATCAGAGTGTTTCAGCCCAATCAAAGGCCTAACGTGCAGCCGAGATAAAGAGGGTGAATTGAAATTAGAGGCCAGCGTGTGTCTCAGTTCCTGCTGAGAAACACTTGTACATATAAATCACCGTGAAGCGTCTCGGCGTTCACAGTGAGTTTTATTTTTCAGTATTCATTCTGTGAATGAAAGAAGTTTTCCTTCCACTTTTTTTAAGTTTTTGTTTTTATACTTAATATTCAGAAGGTAAGAAGGTGGTTTAGTTTTTTTTTTAAATAACAGCAGTATTCTTCACAGACAGGAAAAACACCAACAGTTTCTCTATAAACTGAATCTTCTTCATGACATATTTGTTACAACACACGCTGCAGACAAACAACTGTTTCTTACTGTCTGAATGGAGGTAATCTAGTTATTTGTATGGTTTTAGAGTTCATTGTATATCGATAAAGATGTTGGATATCTTGCCTACCTGTCAATGTAAAGACATGTTTTTTCATAAATATAAAAATACAGAATATTGCTTCCTCTTGTTATTGTTTAAAGCAACTTTTTTTCTTTCTTTTTTTTCCAACAAAACTTTTTTTTTAAAAAAGAAGCAAATGAAACCAGATAGGTCTCATTATTTTCAAGTGAGGTCTCACTTTTTCATTTTTAGACTCTGGCAGTGAATCAGTGGACCTGGTGGTTAAAACATTTACCCGTTTACATCCAAAATATACTTAAATTATAGATTTTTTTATTCGTTTTTCCCCCCAAAAACTTAATAACATCTGAAGAAAACAAACTGAGTTGCTTCTGTTTTTCAAAAGGAGGTCTGTGAATCTGAAATATGTGTTTATGGAAAGATAAAATGGTGCACAGAGCAGAAAATATGCATATTTTTATTAAATCACCCGTATTATGTCTCAAACGTTATCTCCTCTGCGTTTCCTAAATGGATGTGCTGTCTGTAAATGTGTAAATAGCCAAAGACGTTAACCAATCGCCTCCGAGCGGAGAAGAGGAGAGGACATTCCTGCCTGCTAATGGGGGATAAAACTGACAAACTCAGAATGAAATATTCCACCATCATTAACACGTTAGGAGGCTTTAATCGCTGCACCTGAACTTACGGGATCCAAGAAGCACGGAGAGAGGTTACGGAAAGAGAGTTCTCCGGGCAAAGTTTTCCAACCATTCCTGTGGATTGCTAAATTTGATTCCTTAAAGGTGTACCTCTCCCAGCCAGGTATTTCCTGGTGCTGCAATCCAAGCCTTAAAATATTAGCTCTCATTTAAAGGTCTGGATCAGCTTTCATTTAGCCACCAGGCCTGGCAGACTAACAGCGCTCCTTTCACTCACTGATGCCATTGGAGCGACTTGAGACGTCATTTTTATTATACGTCGTTTGCATTGTAGTCTAAAATGATTTTAGAGTTTGCCAGGCAGGTTTCTGCTGCGGAGTATCAACAGTTTGAGGCACATTAGACGGATTTACTGGCAGCATGTTTTATGTATGAGATGGAGAAATGCTTTCAGCTCAGCAGAGACCTCACAGCGAGAATTTAGAGGCAGAGAAAGCAGCAACACACGATAATAATCGAAATATATAATATATATCTGTTTAACAGGTGACCTGCTTTTAGGTTATCTACTATACCTGAAAGTATTTTTACACACACTGTAAGAAAAGAAGTGTCAGCTCTCAATCTCAAACTTTTACTCCTATTCCCTCATTTAGAGATTGTTTTTAGTTTCATTATATCCAGTCCATCGATCAGTCGTGTTACTTATAGATCAGCTATACAAAAAATAGTACCATCATGTTTTTATGACAGTTTTTACAATATTTACTTAAGAGTGGATGGAACAAGAGAAATATAAATGACCATAAATACAAAATATTCCTAGAGCTGGAACAATTAGTCATCAGTGGATAAACAAAAAATTAAATATAATATTTGCTGTTTCTAGTTATTTGTGATATTTGATGATTATTTGCTAATTTGCTCTTGTGATTTGGCATATTTTCCCTTTTTTTGTTTCACAGACGGACTGAAATTGAGAGAAATTGAGAAAATACTCACCAGATTAATTGATAATAACAATAATTGTCAGTTGCAGCTTTACATATTACAACCAACTTTTCACAACATTCTTTAGCAAGTAGTATAATGTCAATCAGGGCTGTCACAATATCAGATTTTTCAATATCAGACATCACAGCACTACTTTGAGAGGGCACATACACTGAGAAGGCGCATCTCTTTGCAAATGAAATAAAGTATTAACTGAGTTCATCTTTGCATGTGAACTATTAATCAAACATTAACAGTGTTTTTGAGAATCAATATCACAAATGATAATATTGTGATATTTTCAATATTTTCTTACACCCGTTCAGCATTTGTATTGAAAATTGGAGATTCAACCTTTTTTACCCACTGATTCATAGTTCAGATGAAACCATGAATACTACTACTAGAGTGTATATTGTATTTAGTAAAAGCTATTTTGAAAAGATGCTGATAATGTTGTTTTGTACACATAGTATTGCTGGAGATCTATACGTCACATCACTGATCAATGAACTGGTGGAAGAAGTACCACCGTGTAGAAATATGTAATGTATGTAAAAATCCTGCATTCAGTAAGTAAAAAGTACTCATTATGCAGAATGGCCCAATGCCGAATCATGTATTATATTATTGGATTATACTGTAATATTTGATGCATTAATGTGTAAACATCACTTTAATGTTGAAGCAGGTAAAGGTGGGGCTTATTTGAATCAGTTTATATACTGCTGTATATCTTAATCTATCACAATATATCATTATTTATTAGTTGATTATATTTCTTATTAACAATCTGAATCTGCAAAGTGATAAGTAACTAAAGCTGTCAGATAAATCTAGTGGAGTAAAAAGTACCTCCAGATATTTGCCTCCAAACTGTAGTGAGTATAAAGTGAGTGAGTAAAGTACAAGTACTGCAAAAATATAGGCACTGTTCATAACGGGTCATGTGGATTCTGGCGGGCCTCACTGCACCGGCCTCACTTCAGCATCTGAATGTGAAGGAAGAAAAACTGACTGTGATACGAGACACCAACAACATGAGCTGCCTCAAACCACCTCACATCTTTCACACTCTCTGCTGGAGGGACGCTGTGCAGTTTATCCAGCAGAGAGCTGAGGAAAGATGGTGGTTTCACACAGCTGTCAGCTGGAGTAGAGCTAAACGGCTGAGGGGATCCTCAGAGCTGCAGACTGCAGGCTGTGGGGAGACGGGGGCTGCTGCCTCTCTGCACTGGGAGTGGTCTTTCCTCTACTGGGGATTTGGCCAGAGCTGAACATAATGATCCCTCATTCAGCCACTCCTCTCACAAGACATAAAAGTTAACAGGTGTTTAACGTCAGAAGCGTTTCATATGAGAGTCACAGGAATAGCCAGCGACAGGCAGTAGGGAGGGGTGGTGGCTCAGAGTCTTAAAGGGTTTTTTTCATTTTGCAGTATTGAAATAGTTCTGCAGACGTGATTTGGATCGACTGCTGGCGTCTGTAACAAACACACACCAGAGTGCAGGATTATTTCTAAAATACGTGCTTATTGAGTTTACAGTTTGAGCGGTTGCAGTATGTCAGCATTGTGTGAAGTCAAAAAAGCCTCATATGTTTGGTCCCTGGTGTAATACACAATTTAAAGAGGAATCTATTTAACCTGGATTCTTAACTTTACATTTATAGGCTGTTGCATTTTATATCCAGCATTCTGCTTTCTGCTGCAATGTGAGCTGACTTCAATTTACTTTTTAAAATTTCAATAACCTATCGCTGATAGTAGTTTAGTAGTTTGCTTCAAAAGAAATGCAACATAAAAAAGAAAACCATTACAAAGTTATTCTCTTCTGGGTAGATCATACATTTTCAAACTGGATAATTTAAAGCATTTATAAAAAATGTTTATAATTTAAAGCAGCAAATCAAAGTTAAAGTTCAGAAAAAAACACATCCTTAATTATCATTTGACTGTGTAAAGCTGCAACTAGTCAATATTTACTTATATGCTTTTCTTTGTCATATATTATATTTAAGTGAATATCTTTGGGTTTTAGACTGATGGGTAAATAAAACAAGCAATATGATTTTGTTACTTGGGCTATTGAAGGTTATAGCTGTCATTTTTCACTATATTCTGATATTACATTGAAAAAGATTAGACAAGAAATAATCGTCAGATTAATTGATAATGACAGGAATCCTGTGGATTGATCAGATTTGATTGACAAACATAACAACTGTCAGCAGATTTTGAGTCAAACTCTGATTGGTGCACAACAAGTATGTGACATCACCTTTTCCGAACTGAGCCTGCTGCTGATTGTCCATAGTTAATGATTAATCGTAGATTTTTTTTTATCTGTTCAAAATGTACCTTAAAGGGAGATTTGTCAAGTATTTAATACTCTTATCAACATGGGATTGGACAAATATGCTTGTTTTATGCAAATGTATGTATATATTTATTTTTAAAAAATCAATTAACAACACAAAACAATGACAAATGTTGTCCAGAAACCCTCACAGGTACTGCATTTAGCATAAAACATATGCTCAAATCATAACATGGCAAACTGCAGCCCAACAGGCAACAACAGCTGTCAGTGTGTCAGTGTGCTGACTTGACTATGACTTGCCCCCAAACTGCATGTGATTATCATAAAGTGGGCATGTCTGTAAAGGGGAGACTCGTGGGTACCCATAGAACCCATTTACATTCACATATCGTGAGGTCAGAGGTCAAGGGACCCCTTTGAAAATGGCCATGCCAGTTTTTCCTCGCCAAAATGTAGCATACCTTTGGAGCATTATTTAACCTCCAAGCTAGTGTGACATTAGTATTAACTTTGACAGCCCTAGTTGAAAAACATGATGGGATTTTTTTAGAACTTGTATACACTAAATGATTAATCAATACCTACAAAAAATAATCCATAGATTAATATATAATATATACATTCTGTACTCTAATCTGTAAACACCTGTCAGAGAGGTAAATCTGTTATCTACAAATATCCAAAGCTCAGAGCTCGTCTGCAGCAGCTGCAGTCTGTGACAGCCACTTCACCGAGAGAAAAGCCCCATAATATCTCAAGAATTTCTAAATGATCCATGAAGTTTTCATAACTGCATCAACTCGTATGTTCAAAAAGTGGTGTTCAACATGAAACCACTGAAAGGGGGTTTTGAAGGACGTCTTTATTTAGGCGTGAGCGGAGGAGAAAGGGAGCCGGTCACAGAGACCTGAGCAGGCAGCCGAAAGCCTCTTCAGGACCTGAGAAGCCTTTCATGATGTGCTTGAGCTGCACGCATTATCTGTTGCGTGCCAGAGAAGCTCGTTTGTCAGCACAGCAGAGCCGAGAAATAAACTATAAATCACGTCTGCACTATCTACACACATTAATTGGACTGTAACAGCAGGCTGTTCCCCCCACTTGTGCTCCTGTGTCTGCAGTAATGCAACCATTGCTGGGATGTTTTGAATAGCTTCCAGGAGACGCAGGAACTTCTCCCTGCTTGTCTCTTGCTTTCCATTTACTGTATTAAGTGTTCAGTCCCAAGGGCTCTTCCATTTAGTGCTCCATCGCATGCAAGGATAATTTTTCTTTGGGAAAGAGGGTTCAATTGTAACTTAGGGCGACTAAAAGCATACTTAAAGCTGGCAGTAACCCCCCCGTCCCTTCCCTTTCCTTCCACTTTCCAATGTTGAGGTTGATTAAGGCTGCTATCAGGGTGGGTCTGATATTTGGTGAGAAATCTAGAGGGCATTTTGGGAGCATTTACTGCAAATGACTCTTGGCAGTGCCCTCTCATGTGTTGCTCCATCTGAACACAATCTGGCAGCTATTCTCACAGAAGAAGAAGAAGAAGGAGGAGGGGGGGGTTAGTGTGGCGTGCTGTGAGCCTCCTTCATACCAGCACGCAAGAAAAAACTCCAAGAGCTGTCATAAACACACCCAGGAGAGAGGAGGGGAAACAGAGACGTTGCCACGGCGACTGGCATGTTGCTGCATCATCAGGCGTGATTTCTGTTTAAAGCACCAGATTAAAGTTACAAGAAGAGGCAGGCTGGTGGTGGTGGTGGTGGTGGTGGAGGGTGGAGGAGGAGGCAGACGTAATAGTCTTAATATGCCATTAAAGTTTATTTCTTTACGGGAAAGGTGGTGGGAATTTCACCCCGGTGTTGAACTGGAGGAGAGCAGACGAAGAGTCTGGGGATGTTAAGGGAATCGTGTCATTGTAGATAGAAAAAAGAAGAGAAAATATACCTTTTCCCGGCACGGCTATTACACAGTGATCATCTCATCTTTCCATGAAGGCAGGTCCTGGTCCTCGCCAGCAGAGGGAGACCTCCTGTCCAACAACAGCAACCTCAGTCTCAGCTTCATGTTGACTGTAAACACACAAGAAGGTTTCATTTAAACAGCAAAAGTGTCTTTTTCATGTTCATTTTTTTGTGTACCCAATATCAGTGTAGAAACAATTAATCGATTAGTCCTCAATGATTTTCATTTCAAGTTATTTATCATGCAGAAATGACATAAATTCACAAATTCCAGGCAGTCGAATTTGAGCATTGGCATATTTTCTCTGTTTTGTATCATTGTAAATTACTTTTTTTTTGACAAAACAAGACATTTGAAGACCCCACCGAAGGCTCTAGGATCAGGCAATTTTAATCATGCAAGACTAAGAAATAATGACAATAATAATCATTAGCTGCAGCCCTACACTTTATGTATCTTTTCCTTTCTTTATTGGATAATATATAATAATATGATTTTGAATATAATTTTGAGCAAATGTGATTTGACATTTACGGACAGTTGAAAAAAATCAAATAAAAAAAATCAGAAGACTAGAAATCTGGGTTTTGCTGCAATAAAATGACCATTTTCTACTTTTAAAAGTACTAAAATTACTTCTCCTACTACTAATAATGATAATAATGATAGTATTAATAATCATTAAGCCATTAATAATAATAAAAAAGGCACCATATCCAGAATGCTATACGTACTATATCACTCCAATTCATCAAAGTCTCCTGCAGAAGTACAATTTGAGGTACTTATTCTTTACTTCTACTGCAGTATATGTATTTGATAGCTGGAGTTACTTTACAGATTAAGATTTTACTTTAAAAAAAATATGTGATGAGTTTATAAAGGGAGACATCATTATACTGTAGATTAAACTGCATAACTACAACATTAAAGTACCGTTTACATATTCTTGTAACAGCTCTGTAATCATATAATAGCACACTGACAGGGGCCATTCTGCCTAATGAGTACTTTTGATATTTGAAGAACGTTTTGTTGCTAATACTTCTGTACTTTCACTTGAGGAACATTTTGAATGCAGGACATTTAATTGTAATAGAGTATTTTTTTTATTGTGTGGCTACTTTGTCTTAAGTTAATCATCATTATACATGAATTGGCTTTTATTACTGTCATCTCCTCTAAATGGAACAGACAACCTGCTGAACTGAAATATGCCACTAAATGTTACATTAAATTACAGAATTAAACCTCAGGAAATATGAGAAATAATAAATTAACTTTATTTAGAGTTGTTATTAACACCTGTAATAGTTTTTCCAAATAGATAAATACATATATATAAATAGAAACAGTTGCTCAGATGGTCACCTTCACCGACTCTGAGTGTGAATCCCATCAAACCAGCGGCGTATCTGTTTTAAATGCCCCTGGAGTTGTCTGAATGAAAACCAGGCTGCTGTTTACATTTCCTGCCACTTACAGCTACTTACTGCTTATTACTCTTCCTCGCAGTGTGGTTACCAAAACACAGAGTAACCCGTGGAGCTCTGCTCGCCATCACACTGATAGGAGCACACTGACTCACTTTGTTGGAGAATTGGCAGACAGTTTTATTTATTTTCCATTTTTTTTTCTGAGGGTAAAGCAGACTGTGTGTGTACGGGTCATCGAGGCTGGTTTCAGGACAAAAGACAACACTATGCCTGAAGGACACAGAGAAATAAAATTCCCTACAAAACAAGATAATTTAAAAACGATGTGATGTACCACTTGTGTATTGGCCTTGGGTGGAATGAGCAGTTACTAAAGGGGCAGGGTGTGTGAAGATATCCAGACGGTGTCAGTGGTTTGTGCTTTTCCCTTTTTCCCAGTTGTGTTTTCATTGCTTGCGGTGATTCAGGCTTTCATCCCCGAGGTCACATCCAGCCCCGAGACAACGCCACATAATTTCATTCAATTCATTTTCACCAAGCGGGTTGATAAGTTAGAGTGTTGAGCTGATTTACTGAGTGTTTTTAAAAAGAAGCATCTGTCTTTGCAGCAGTAAATAATTTAAATAATGTCCCAATATCTAATAATACACTGTAAACAATTGTTGTTAATTTACAGCAGGATTTCAACAGTATTAACCTGTTATTGCTGAAAACAGTGCTTTACACTTTAATGCTGATCAACTGTCTAAAGTATCATCAGTAACAATTTCATGCAGTATTTTTTTAATTCTGGGACCTGATCTGCACATGTGAGGCTTGTACATTGTACCTGATTGTAAAATCAGTGAATTAGCTTTATTGTTCTTCACTCACATGTTGTTCTGGTTTGCATTCTGTGCTTGTAGCAGCTATAGACAGACATTTCGGGAAAAGTGTCAACAAGTCTATTATAGCCTTTTTCTTAACAAGTGCCTTTAATTGTATTTAGTGTGACTATTCCTATGTCTATTCATCTAGGTAAAAAATTATGTTTATTAAAATGTATGTAAAAAATACAACCTAAATAGTGCATTGAAACAAATCAGTAAGATAATGTAAAAGAAAGGTGAAAAACAGCTATATAATGTATCTTTAAACAGTAAATTAACTGTAAAATACTGTGAAATTAATAAAGTTCAAACTGTATTTTTCATTAAAAGTACAAAGCTGTAAATTTCAGCGACAGTATAATAATGTTAATTTTACAGTAACATAAAGGCAACCCAGAGTGAAGTTCAGTGTGTTTTGACCCCAGAGGAAGATGTCAAAAAGTCAAGCTGAGGAGGTATTTCCAGTGGCCACTAGATGGTATAATATATGCATGCAACGAGTTTGCACTAAGTGACAGCAGCACTGACTTTAGATTAATATTATGACAAGACCTGTAGACATTTTTTTATTTATTTTCTTTATCATTCTCATAATGATATATAATATAATATATAATAAGATATATAATATAATAAATAATAATTATCATAACATTTTCATAATGTTGAGGAAGAACTTAATGAGTTTGATGATTTATACACCAGGTGTGTTTTTTTGGGGTGTAAATGTTACACATTAGGTGACCTGGAGGAGAGAAATTATTCATTATTTATTTTACAGGTCAATATTAAAAAAACAGGATGATTTAATCCAATTTTTATAGACTTTTACCAGCAAACGCCACATGAATTAGACCTCTGGCAACTAGGAATAATGACAACGCATCAGAGGTTAAACAAAATCCAGTTAAAAGTATTTTAAATTGAAAATCAATGAGTCGTTTGTCTCTCAAAATCAGCTGTTAGCAGCTCAGTCTGTTGGTTTATTCGCATTTTATTCATGTGCCAAAAAATACAAGACTCAAAAGACTGATGCAAATTAAAATTAAACCAAAACAACAAAAATAAAAAAGAGTTTGACTGTTTTGAGCAGCTGATCTGCTCACAGCGTTCATCTTCTGCTTTGCTTCAGTTTTCGATTTGAGTATTATTTTATTATCAGTTTTGACGTTTTTAGTTTAAAAATCACGTAGCGAACATGTTAGCAATAATAAGATTATTATTGCTCTTATAATTAGTACTATTATTGTAATTAGGCCTTTTATCATAATTCTAATATTCAAATGATAAATGTATTATTTAATGCCTTATTTTATTAATTCAGTTATTACGATGCAGCACTGAAGTCATCTGGCCACATTATTTATTTTAGACTAATAGTCTGATTAATATAAATTCATACATTAAATCATTGACAGTCTGGAAGAGTTCAGGGTTATTTATTAAAGATTGTAGTTTTTTTTTGTTATTTGAATTGAGACTGATAAAGCAGATGGAACAAAAACACTTCATTATTAGGAATACAAGAAGTAAAACTTTATTAGCCTGCCGGATATAATATGAATTTATGAATCCCTCAAAGCCTCCACATCATTTTTATATAGACTAAGACAAAAAACAACTTTTATCAATTAAATAATAACGGCCTTATGTGAATAAAATATCTCCCCATGCGCGTTCAGCCGAGTAGAATCCTTTTTTTTTTTACTTTATTTTGTAAATTATAATGTGAAGAAGCGTTTGAATGGTTTAATGGTTTCGATGAAAGAAAAGCTGAGAGATCTGGAGACGTGAAAAACTGCAGAGGTCACGATCCGCATCTGCAGCGACAGATGAGACAGATGTTTGTCCACTAAAACCCACCGAGCAGAGCTGAGATCAACTCTTCATATTTAATAAAATTAATGCTTAATAATGCTATTTCTATTACCTTTGGAGATATATAGTAAAAAAAGATCAACATTAGGAAAAAGAAAACAAACAAGCTTTCCTTTTACTCTGCAAAAATTAAGAATAAATTCATATATAGGCTATGCATCCACTTTTTAGGGAGTCAAATATTCTGATAGTAGAAAGAGATGATTTCAGGTGTTTTAGATTTTTCCAGAAATATAAATGAGTGTTTATGTGAAGCTGCACAAGCTGACTATAGTGCTCAAAGAGATATAACCTCCTGAGACCCAGCCCATTGACATGTGTCCTCTGTAGTGGATAGTTTGTCCACATATCCTCTTACTCTTTTGACCTACTCTATCAACCCCTGGTGTAACTGTAAAGAGGACATCCTAGGCTTTCTAGTGATATGATGGCATCAATTTAATCAATTTGAATGTATTCTTAGTTTAATATCACTCTACAGCCATAATCTGTTCATTTTATTAGTCTTTTCACACTGAAATAGTCCTGTAGTCCACTACAGTGGACAATACAAATAAAGTTTAACAAGCCTACATTGTTAAGATTTTCTTTTTAACCCTAAATAGGATGGAAATCACAAAAAAAGTAATTGGAAGACACTTTTTTTAACTCGGTTCCCAGGAGGACATAAATATTATATTTGGTTGCTATGGTTACAGTGACAAAGACAGTAATGCATTTTTCTTATTAATTTGATTTTAATTGTCGCGAAGTTCCACATTCACAAGTTGTAAATTTACCAAAAAGAAAGCCTAATTTCTTTGTATTTATGAAAGAAATGGATCTATATATCTGTCAACAATTTCCTCCTCACAAAACAAAAAAAGCAATGAAAACAGTGAACGTTTGCAATATCTTCAATGTTTTTAAGTGAAATCATTGTCATACTCTCGCGTGCTCTTTTTTATTATTATTATTATCTACTTATTTATTTATTTCTATTGTGTGTTTTTGTTTTATTTTATGTTGGTTTTGTTTCATTTCTGTTGTCCTATTATGTTTGTCACAGCTCTTTGTTTATGTTTTCGCTATGCTTATTTTGTATATAAACGTTTTTAATGTTTTCTGCTGTTACTATGGATACTGTAATTTTGAAATAATAAAAAAAAAGTTAAAAAAATGTTTGGTGGATCTTTTTCACAGGAGGCTGAACTGACTTCTTTTAACCCTAAATAGGAAGGAAATCACTAAAAAAAAGCAATAGGAAGACACTTTTTAACTGGGTTCCCAGGAGGATATAAGTAGCTTGTTATAACCTATTATCAGGTGTTTTTACATAATTTAATGAAACCGTTTTACATTATAAGTCAACAGGAAGACAAGTTTCTTCTTTTTCTTTCTTTTTTTAAACTCTATAGCAAGAATTTAGTTTGCACACCAGCTGAGGCCTACCTGGTCATGCTGATCCATGATGCAGGCTGCCAAGGAAGTGACCAAAAATGAACACTTTGGTGACTTTAAAGGTTTATAATAAAACGTAGACAGAGTGAACCGGTAACAACCTGACACATGGTTGGTCAGTAGGATACCCAAAATGTTACCAAAGACAAAACATCTCCACATTACGTGCAGGACTCGCAGCAGACCTGTTTGGATGATGAAGGGTTAAGTTTAAAAAAAAAGAAAGATGACAAATCCTACAAATTTATTGTTCTGATGCTGCGTTCAAGTGATGCACACAAAATGGGAGACACGACTTTCCAATTTTATGGTGTTGCTGCTGACTGTCTGCTTCTTAATCTCAGACTTTTATGCATGGGGACATTGCTTTCTCTGACTACACAAACATTACCAGAACAGAACATTCTGCACTTTAAACCAAATTAATCCTAAATCATTAATACAAATCTACAAGACATTTCTAGCCATCACAAGGCCTGCAGAGGTGCAGTCTGCTCTCCTGTTTTTGAAAGAACTTGAAATATTTGTGTGGTTGCAACCTGCATGTCTGTTCAGCCTCCTGTGAAAAACTTCCACCAAATATTTCTTTAACTTTTCTTTTTTTTTTTATTTCAAAATGACAGTATCCATAGTAACAGCAGAAAACATTAAAAACATTTACATACAAAAGAAGCAAACATAAACAAAGAGCTGTGCCAAACATAAAAGGACAACAGAAATGAAACAAAACCAACATAAAATAAAAAACCACACAATAAAAATAAATAAATAAGTAGATAATAATAAAAAAAGAGAGACGAAGTGAGAGTATGAATAATTTCACTTAAAAACATTAAAGATATTGCATACATTCATTGTTTTCATTGCTTTTTTTGTTTTGTTTGGAGGGAATTGTTGACAGATATAGATCCATTTCTTTCATAAGTACAAAGAAATTAGACTTTTTTTGGGGACAATTAAAATTAAATTAATAAGAAAAAATGCATTAGTGACAAAGACAGTAATGCATTTTTTCTTATTAATTTAATTTTAATGTATGCAATATCTTTTATGTTTTTAAGTGAAATTATTGTCATACTCTCAAGTGGTCTTTTTTATTATTATCTACTTATTTATTTATTTTTATTGTGTGTTT
>CAKAOH010023913.1:34754-47140 GCA_916701665.1 Sebastiscus tertius
TTGTCACTGTAATCATAGCAGCCAAATATAATATTTCTATAGTACAGTGCAACAAATCTGAGAAAATGTTATTTCTTTCATTTTTTTATCTTTTAATTTCAAAATTACAGTATCCATAGTAACAGCAGAAAACATTAAAAACATTTACATACAAAAGAAGCATAGCGAAAACATAAACAAAGAGTTGTGACAAACATAAAAGGACAACAGAAATGAAACAAAACAAACATAAAATAAATAAATAAATAAAAAACACATACTAAAAATAAATAAATAAGTAGTATTTCTTTAACTTTTTTTCCCACCGTGGTGAAAGCAGCATGACGTAGATTACCAGTGGGCCAATCATGGAACGTCTTTTGCTCCTCTCTGGACCAATAGGAGGCGACGAGGAGTGCCTGTCAGTCACAGGTGAGGGTGGATGGGTAAAGAAAGTTGGGTGAAAAGAGCCGGAGAGAGGAGTTAGTCCGGGCTGATGGCAGAGCTATGCGGAGGAGCAGCACGGATGTAGCAGAAACACTTTTCCACGGCTTCTCCCACAGGGGATGCGACCAGAAACCGACACTGGAGAGGAAAAAGCTGAGCTCCAGAGGAAGGAGTAGCTTAATATGTGGATGAACTGACATTTCTTCTTCTTATCCGGACCGTTAATTTACTCAACTTGAAGAAAAGAGCAACGGTTTTTCAAACGGAACCAGAGCAACGGTTTGTCAAACGGTTTTTCAAACGTTTTATTTGAAAAAATGGCCGTTGGTGGCAACTCGCTGATGCCGTTCTCGATCCAAGCCATCCTGAACAAGAAGGACGACAGCAGCAGACACTTGTTGCCAGATTTGGACGTGATGTGCTTCTCCAACAAGACGGCGTGCTGGAAGATATTTGGGGAGATGAACGGCGGCTCTCGGAGACATGATGATGATGTGGAGGATGATGGAGAGGAGACGTGTGAGCCGAAGAGCTACGACGACTCGGACTCGGGACTCAGCGATGACAACGACAGCAAGACTCCGGAGAAAGCCGAGTGCAAGTCGGAGAAAGACGGAGACGGAGACGCTGAGACGGACCACGAGTCTGCAGCTGCGGAGAACGCGAAGAGTGACAGTGAGCCCAATAACAACACGGGTAAGTACAGAGACTGAATGCAAAACTGTGCACAAAGCATGGAATAAAGTGTGGCTCCCTGATTTGAATAAAACTATAACTATAACAGACAAGTCAAGAGTCTATAGTGCTCTTTGAATAGTGCAGTTTAATGCTGCTGCTGCACTGATTGTGTTATTGTAGGATATCAGGCCTTTTTGCAAAATCTCTCCTCATCCTGCAACTTTTACGCACGAATTGTTCTAGTTTTACGCATGAATATTAATGGATACCCTGGCTTGTAGTCAAACTTTTTTCAGTACTGCATTAACTGTTATGGATTTATTGAAACTTCTGTCTCTAGAACAGACAAGTCAAGAGTCTAGTGTTTAATGCTGCTGGTGCACTGATTGTGTTATTGTAGGATTTCAGGCCTTTTTGCAAATCTCTCCGCATCCTGCAACTTTTACGCACGAATTGTTCCAGTTTTACGCATGAATATAACGCTACTGGTAAGTAGGACAGAGACACTAAACTGTGCACAAAGCAGAAATAAAGTGTGTCTCTCTAATTTCAATAAAACCTGAACGACTCAATGAAACTTCTGTCTGTCTCTAAAACAGACAAGCCAAGAGTGCCTTTTAATAGTGCAGTTTAATACTGCTGGTACACTGATTGTGTTATTGTAGGATTTCAGGCCTTTTTTGCAAAATCTCTCCGCATCCTGCAACTTTTACGCACGAATTGTTCTAGTTTTACGCATGAATATTAATGGATACCCTGGCTTATAGTCAAACTGTTTTTCAGTACTGCATTAACTGTTATAGATTTATGTTTAGGCCTGAATGAAAACTCTGATCAGACATTTTCCTCTTTAATTAGAAAACTACAGCATCCAGTGACCTTTTGATAAATTCTAATTTAATTCATGGCTCATTTCTAACAACTTGCAAAAACTGAAACACACTTCTGTATAAGTGCGCACACTTCAACTTGGATTATACATTTTTTGTCACATCTCATTTGTAATAGGCAAGTGTGATTCCAGCTGCATTAAAATAACAAACAAATACAGGAATTCACGTGCTGGTACACTGATTGTGTTATTGTAGGATATCAGGCCTTTTTGCAAAATCTTTCAGCATCCTGCAACTTTTACGCACGAATTGGTCTAGTTTTACGCATGAATATAACGCTACTGGTAAGTAGGGCAGAGAGACTAAATGCACAACTGTACACAAAGCATGGAATAAAGTGTGTCTCTCTGATTTCAATAAAACTATAATGACTCAATGAAACTTCTGTCTCTATAACAGACAAGTCAAGAGTCTACAGTTTAATACTGCTGTTGCACTGATTGTGTTATTGTAGGATTTCAGGCCTTTTTGCAAAATCTCTCCGCATCCTGCAACCTTTACGCACGAATTGTTCTAGTTTTACGCATGAATATAACGCTACTGGTAAGTAGAGTAGAGACACTCACTAAGACCAAGAAAGTGGATCATATCAGTCCAGTTCTGAGGTCTTTACACTGTCTCTCTCAGATAATTGATTTATAAATACTCCTGCTGGTTTACAAAGCACTAAATGTTTTAGGGCCAAAATACATTTCTGATCTTCTGCTATGTTCTGAACCATCCATACCTCTCAGGTTCATCTAGATCAGGTCTGCTTAGTGTCCCCAGAGTCAGAACTAAACATGCAGAAGTTCAGTTTTTATGCACCACATATTTGGAACAAGCTCTCAGAAACCTGCAGGACCAACTCCAACTCTTTTAAATCAAAGCTTAAAACTCTCCTGTTTGCTGCTGCCTTTTATTAAACCAGATAATGATATTATATACTGCACTAGAGCTTTTACTCTTGTGTGTTATATTCTATTTTAGCTTCTATCCTAGCTTGTTTTTATTTTCTAATCTTTAATGTTTTTATAACTGTTTTAATTATGTCTTAATGTTCTTTTGCACTTTGTCGCAATGTTCTTGAATGTTTATGTAAAGCACTTTGAATTGCCCTGTTGCTGAAATGTGCTCTACAAATAAAGCTGCCTTGTCATAATGCGCAGCCGTAGCAGAAATAAAGTGTAGCTCTCTGATCTGAATAAAACTATAACGACTCAATGAAACTTCTGTCTCTAAAACAGACAAGTCAAGAGTCTATAGTGCACTCAGTACAGTAGTTTAGCACAGCGGTTTAATACTGCTGGTACACTGATTGTTTATTGTAGGAGATCAGGCCTTTTTTTGCAAAATCTCTCCGCATCCTACAACTTTTACGCACGAATTGTTCTAGTTTTACGCATGAATATTAATGGTACCCTGACTTGTATTCAAACTTTTTTTCAGTACTGCATTAACTGTTATGGATTTATTGGACTCATCAGAGCTTTAAGGTTATTTATTCTGCATTTATTCTGCAATGGCTCGATTTAACTTTGACAAAAGTTAACGCGGTTAATTGAAGCCTATTTTGAGGAAATAAACTCGAACTCGTACTAAATAAACATCTGCACACGAGTTGTGATGTTTAGGCCTGAATGAAAACTCTGATCAAACATTTTCCACTTTAATTTGAAAACTACAGCATCCAGTGACCTTTGATAAATTCTAATTTAATTCATGGCTCATTTCTAACAACTTGCAAAAACTGAAACACACGTCTGTATAAGTGTGCACACTTCAATTTGGATTATACATATTTTGTGTCACATCCGCGCACCTATATCTCATTTGTAATCAGCAAGTGTGCTTCCAGCTGCATTAAAATAACAAACAAATAATTTTAAAATTTAAAATTAATAAATGTTTATATATTATTTTATTTAAAAGGGATCATGTACAGTTTAAAACATAAATGTCACCATTTGATGCACCGTACCAGATTATAGCTTTAAGCTAATTCACATCTGTAGTCCCTTGGCAGATCAAAACAAAGAAACATACTACAGTCATACAAGAAAGAACATACAAAACGCACAAAACACAGCTACACGCAATAGCACATCACAAAGTATGCTTGTCAAGTAAAAGCAAGTCATGAAGACCATGTAGTGGAATTAGAGATCAGTGAGTACAGAGCTGAGCAGCTTTCAACAGACGTTTTAAGTTGGTTTTGAAAGTGCTGATAGAGCTGCAGCTTCTCACATCGTCAGGCAGGCTGTTCCACTGATCTGTGGCCTTTACAGAAAAAGCTGATTGCCCAAATGCAGTGCGGCGAAATGGTACAGTACAATCTTGCATAGAAGATCTTTTTATGGATCTAATAGAATCTACTGAGCGAGAATGCGCAAAATCACGTGCATGTTGCATCTGCGTGTTGGTTAATTGAAACCTATTTTAAAGAAATAAACTCGAACTCATACTAAATAAACATCTGCACACTAGTTGTGATGTTTAGGCCTGGATGAAAACTCTGATCAGACATTTTCCACTTTAATTTGAAAACTACAGCATCCAGTGACCTTTGGTAAATTCTAATTTAATTCATGGCTCATTTCTAACAACTTGTCATAAAACAGAAACACTCTTCTGTATAAGTGTGCACACTTCAATTTGGATTATACATTTTTTGTCACATCTCATTTGTAATCAGCAAATGTGGTTCCAGCTGCATTCAAATAACAAACAAATAACAGGAATTTAACGTGCATGTTGCATCTGAGTGACCTTTGGTAAATTCTAATTTAATTCATGACTCATTTCTAACAACTTGCAAAAAAACAGAAAACTGAAACACACTTCTGTATAAGTGTGCACACTTCAATTTGGATTATACATTTTTTTGTCACATCCGCGCACCTATCTCATTTGTAATCAGGTTCCAGCTGCACTAAAATAACAAACAAATAACAGGAATTTAACGTGCATGTTGCATCTGCGTGTCTCTCTCTCCCTGCAGACTGCAGCACCCTGGACGAGAAGAGTCTGGACCAGCAGCCCAAACAGAGAAAGAAGCGCTCCCGGGCCGCCTTCTCTCACGCTCAGGTCTTCGAGCTCGAGCGTCGCTTCAACCACCAGCGGTACCTGTCCGGACCGGAGCGGGCCGACCTGGCGGCCTCCCTGAAGCTCACAGAGACCCAGGTCAAGATCTGGTTCCAGAACCGCCGCTACAAGACGAAACGCCGCCAGATGGCCGCGGACCTGATGGCGTCGACTCCTGCGGCCAAGAAGGTGGCGGTGAAGGTTCTGGTTCGGGACGACCAGAGACAGTACAGTCCGGGAGAGATCCTGAGACCCCCGCTGCTCTCTCTGCAGCCCTCCTACTATTACCCCTATGCATACTGCCTACCAGCCTGGACACTCTCTGCGTGTGCGGGGAACCAGTGAGAAACTCGGTGACTGTATTTATTCATTGATTGTTTTGCTCCCAGGAAACTAACTTTACTTCTTTTCTGAAAAGAGGATGAGACCTGAGGGGACTTTTATCTGCCTCACTGTGTTGCCCAAACCAGACCCGAGGTTCCCAAACTGTTTTCACATCCTCAAGTATCTAAAAAAATGACTCCTTCTTTCATTTAATAAGAGTCTGCACCGAGGAACCCCGTTAAAGAAGACATTTCTCATGATTTATGCTATGAAATCATAACTTGTCTGAACTGTAGGTGAGCTGGGAGATTGTTTTGCTCCCAGGAAATCAAAACTAACTTTACTTCTTTTCTGACAAGCGGATGAGACCTGAGGAGACTTTTAACCTCCTCATCGTGGTGCCCAGACCAGACCAGAGGTTCCCAAACTGTTCCTCAAATATCTAAAAATGACTCCTTCTTTCATTTAATAAGAGTCTGCACCGAGGAACCCCCTTAAAGAAGACATTTCTCATGATTTATGCTATGAAATCATAACTGTCTGAACTGTATAGGTGAGCGGGGAGACTGGACCTTCTTATTAAATGTCAGTATGTTAACCTCTGAGGAGTGACACAGTAATAACATTAAAGTATTCCTCTCTTTGCTCGGGAGCCTCTCATTGACCTCTGACGCCCCCCCAAAGGACCCCAAATTTTTGGAACCGGCGGCCTGAACAGACTGTCACCTTATGTTGGTTTCTATTTTACATGCGCCTTCCTACCTCTGCAGTGATTGGAAATAGGCATATTCCATTGACTTTTCATATTCTGTTACAGGTTGTGTGTGTTTTTTTCTTGCTGTGTTTGTAAAAGGTAAGATATTTCAGCACTTTTGAGCTTTATACGTTACATTACTTACAATGTAAAATGCATTATAGTGTGGGCATGTACAGTGTGTGAGACTGAGAGGAGGCGGTCACTGGTGTTTACTGGCCTCAAAGTGATCTCGTGGCAGGAAACAGGCTTTTAAAAACAGACCGACTTCTAACTGAAATGTACATGTGTTATTTGTGTTAAATGACTGTTTAGATCGAAAAAAGCATTAAAACATATCAGGCATTACTTTTTTGGATGCTATTTTATTTATAGTTTTTTATTCGCAAGTGTAGTATTGGGACAGAGATGTTTTTCTGTCAGATTTTACCAATAATTATAAGAATTAACAACAAATTCTGGTTTAACCTAAATTTGGCAATTCAGTGACTGGGAAAACAATTAAATATACACCAACTATTACCTATAGTGCTTAAAAGTATAACTCTGCTACAACCTGGGTTTCACAAGCCTGGCTTTCTTATAAAAACAGATAGAAACATGAAGTTTTACGCGCTTCTTTTCTGACCAAAAGGCATCTCAAGGTTTAAATAGCCTAAACATGTGCCCTCATATAAGACTGAACTGGCTTATAAATACTTCTTTAATTGTCATATTTTCATTAGCAGGTTGGTTTAGGACAGTTTTTTTGTGTTTTTGGGAGTACAATGTAAATATGCAATAAAAAGAAACCCTGCACCAGCTTAATTCTGGGCATTTTCGAGGGTAAAACAAGTTTCTTATTATCGAAAATACAGCTTTTTCTCCATAAACTTTCCCATTATGTTACACCCAGACCTTGTACTGGTGTCATCTGGACCACTATGTCTTTCTTCCCAAACACACCTGTCAGACAATGATGAATAGCTGTGTGATCCGAGGACAGGGCAAACTGACAGCTACCTTTAGGGCTGCATGTCAACACAAGGAGAGGAGTATTCAGGGGTTAAGGAGGCCCATGTCACTGCAACTATATTCAAGTCAAAGAAGGAAGAGTTGGCAGATCGTAAACAATATTTTTGTAAGTCCCACAGGAAAATACTTAAAGTTTGTCTTTCTAGTTTATAGGCTTAATACTGGAGTTGAAGTATTACGGGAGGATTCTGCCTCCACTAACAGCCTGGATGTTAAGTCGGGGTCAGTGGGGAGCTGCCGTACACCAGCCATCCATCTCTGGCCTTAAAGGGGACATATCAGGTTCATCTTCAGGTTCATAATTGTATTATGGGTTTTTACCAGAACATGTTTACATGCTTTAATGTTCAAACAACACATCATTTTTCTCATACTGTCTGTCTTAATATACCTGTATTTACCCTCTGTCTGAAACACTCGTTTTAGTGCATTTCAACACAATGGCAACGGAATTGCGTTGCTAGGAAACAGTTCGGGTCCCTGTTCACTTCCTGTCAGCTGATGTCATTCACATACACTGCAACAGGAAATAAACTGGGACACATTTAGAATGTTTAAGTTTAAAACTGTGAAATTGTCTAAATATTGTAGATTTGTGACATCACAAATGTACAGAAATCCTGACGGCTTGTTTCAAACGCACAGTTTCTGAATACGGGGTGTGTGTGTGTGTATTTCTCTGTGGATTGAGCGTTTTGATACTTTCACAGTATTTATATCACTTAAACCTGCTTTATAATATAAAAGACATGAAAATCTCACTTTTCACAATATGGGACCTTTAAAGAACACCTACATCTCCTGCAGACACTTGCAGCCTGTGGGATGCTGTAGGAAGTGTGTGAGGTGAGTAAGTACAGAACACAGATGTCCAAGATCCAAATTAACAGAAGTGTCATTTATGTGGACGCATCTGGGAACATCTGTATTTAGCCTTGACAGCAATGCGCAATGACACTGCGCTTTTACGCAGCAACATCCGGGTATATGTAGGGTTTTTTGGTTGATCAGTGCCTCGTCTTCTTTAACCCTATATGGTAAAAACACAAACGGCGCCTATATGTCCTAAAATCTGATCTCCTTGATGCAGGTATATGAGCCTCCCCAGGCCATCTCCAGCGGCTGATGCTGCTCATTGGCTGCTATGAGGCTTGAAGGACAGACAGGGAAGCTTCCTTTCAGACCTGCATGTGGAGATATCTGATATAGAGGCTGGTTCTCCTTTCAACCTGCGATCGTTGAAATGCAAACACCCCCATCGGTGTGAATTTACCATCACAGCCACGGAGCCATCACCGTTATTTCTTTTCTTTTTTTTCATAATTTAAGTGTGCTTGGGAAATATACTTATTGTATTTAGGCTGGGACTGTAAAACATATGTTGACTTTTTCTCAGAAAAAAAAAATATTTAAAATGGAAACTCCCCCAGAATATGTATTTTATCTGCACCCTTTTACATCTACCAACTCAATTACGCACAAGTAACCTATTTTTTGCCCATATTATTCAACAAAAAAATAAACAATTTATATTGTATAACAATTTCTAGATTATTTTAATCTTTATTGGTGCAAAGCGTGGAGTTGGGGAATTGTAATTTCGAAAAAAAGCAACCCTTGTAGTTGCTGAAATTTCTTTCATGGCCTCGTCTTCATATTCTTTTTTATTTGATTTCTGTTGAATTTGCACGCCATGAGCTCCTCCTCTCTGGTCTAAACTGATGCTCCCGTTAGTTTTTGGGCAATTCAGCCACTTGCTCTTCACTTTTACTGAACACTAATGATTTTAATTTTCAGAGAGTCTCCACAGTTGTTATTGATTATAGAAAATTGGCATTTAATAGACATTATTTGACACGTTATAGCCTACAAAGCCGAGTTATACTCCACCAAACAAACGCTGCTTACTGATTATTTGTGTCTTTTTGTGGCGGAGCAACCACAGAGAAAGTTAATAGAATTATAAAATACCCGGATGTCTTCTTACGGTGTACAATCAAATTACACTGTCCATTTGACAAAATGTTGAATCTCATTTCCTCAAATATGACGTTAAGGTTTTCTAACTATATATGAAATTGCTTTTGTTAAAACTATTTTTTTTATTAAGGTAATTTCAAGATATAGAAAACTCACGAAAACAAGTGACACGATCCCACAATGAGATCTTTTTTTTTTTTTGCAATATTTCAACAGGTTAATTTACTTTAAGGTAATTCATTTTAGTAGCCTAAATAGATAATAAAATATTTCTCTCCCTGGACCTTCAGATCATGTAACGCCTGAGTAACGTTTCATCAACCTGACTGAGTCCAATTAAACATCAAATCAAACAAAAACATTTAAAGACAGTCCTAAAATAAAAATAGACAAGATATATAAATGTGATTAAATTCGTGATCACAGGTTGGATTTCATATGTTTGAACAATATTGTGTTATATTTTACAACACGATGTTGAATAGTGCTTTAGGCTACCACGCCTATATGGTCTCTATTTGAACACATTATTAATCGATAGGCTATTTAAAGCTCAAGAACCCGTATAAGTCAATTAAAAATATCAATGCCATTGGTCTCAAATAGTGATAATTTCACAATACAAATTATCATAAAATGTGATTTTCTCAGTTTTGGTGCGTTTTTGTGGAACAATTGAGCCTAATATATAATACAGTTAATTCCGTCATTGTGAATTCACTAATTTGTGTTTAACCCATTTGTCTTTTTTTATTTATATGTCCCTGAAGGGATCACATATTTTCTCCATTTAGGCGATAAGGTTATACACTAAACCAGAGAAATGAAACGAAGTAACTGACAGAATATTTCTGTCTCTCTCTCGTCGCCTTCTTCATTTCTTCCTCTTTTAAAAAACAATTAGTCTTAATTTCCCTCCCAAGCTTTGTGTCAATCCCACCCTCATCATGAGCCTGTTCACTGACCTGACTGACTCTCTGCCACCTGCTTCAAAGTGTTCCAGGTGTGAATTCCTCTCCGTCCCTCATGTTGCAGCGACATCCTGCAGAGAAAAGAGAAAAGAGAGAGTGAAAGACGTGATTCAACCTTTGGCTTTTAAAGCACTGCAGCTCACATTTTACAGAATAATATTACAAAACATATCGCATGAAGACGTAGAAGTAGCAGAGTGGACTTTGGGGATTTGAAGTGAAAAGGGTTAAAACACAAGACAACTTTTAATTATTTTTGTTTTGTGCATACAGTAAATAGATCTTGGTCGACATCACACTTCAGTTACAGTTCACACAGTTAGAAAAAGTTGTATACAGTGAGATATTATAACACATGTTCCACAAGTTATAGATAATAGCTTTTAATGGTGAAATGATTGTGTCCAAATCCTCCTCTTTGACAGATTTGACAGAAAGGACTGTAGAGTTCAAGGTCATTGACACAAAGGTTTATCGTTCATAATGAATTATTTGCATTTCTTACTTTACTGACTGGTTGTATGTCTATTTTAAAAGGATACATTTTGGTGCAAAGTATGTTTAATCTTCTGGACTTCAAACTGAAAATTACCTAGAAACATGCAGCGTGATTTAATAAAAAATAAGAATAAAGTTTGTTTGGCAACAGGTCAAGCAGAAACTAATTCAACCTTGAATCACGATTCTTTAACTACATTTTGTTTATATTAAACATTTAGTCTTGAACTGATTGGTAATAACTTACAAATACACTAGAGAGGTATGTCACAAAATAGTTGTATTAAAATATTGTGCTTTGGCATTTTGTCCAAGACCAAAGTTTAAATTTGCCAATAATAGTCATACTTCATTTGGTAAATACATCAGCGTGTCATCTATCACATTACACAGCTGGTAAGATATTCTTCTAAACTGTGGTGAACTGGGAGGACTATTCAGCTGTGAATTCAGCAGTGGAAAAATAAAATATGTCATCTATCTATGATTAGGATGCCTCAGGAATAACGTTAACCTTTGAATAGTTGATTATCACGCAGAGTCTATAAGGATTTAAGAGAGCTTTAAGAGAGCTTCAAGTGTCTGTTGACCCTCTTTAGACTTTAGATCTGTGTTTTCATTCAGGTGAGCCGAAATCATCAAGAATTTTGAGTCAGTTTGACATCACCTATAGTGCACCTGTGTGTGTGTGTGTGTGTGTGTGTGTGTGTGTGTGTGTGTGTACGTGTGTGGAAGGAATAAAAGACAGCCCATAAGGTGATAACTTCAAGACAAGTAAAGCATAATGCAGTTTGGTGTTAAAAGTACATAATAAATCTTCTGTATTACAGATATCTATAGTCCAAATGGGTTTTCAGATATACTTGATAATAAACCATTATAACATTATCATATTTTATTAAATATATTTATGTCTACCAGTGTATAATGGAAGAACTGTATTATTACTAAAGTAAATGGGAATTCCAGAAAATGGACTGAACATACTATATACGTTTGAATAAAGGGGCAGCCTATGTAAGAGGCTGTGTGTGTGAGAGAGAGAGATTAATTATTTAAAAAATGTTATTATAAATCTTAAATAAGACATAGCCTATGCAGTATCAATGCCACACTCGGCTATAAAAATACATTATATTCTTCTGTAAGATAAGATACAACTTTATCGATCACCAGTAGGAAAAGTCGGTTGTTGCAGCAGTACAACAACAGAAATAAATACACATAAGCATAAGAAAGTAACAGAAATAAATAATAAGGGATGCATAATCTAAATACAGTAAGAATACAATAAAAAAATAAACTATACAAGAGCATTCGGAGACATAATTACATGGTAAAGTGACAATGGTGCTGATTAATAGCAGCATATTAGGCTATACGTTGCTCGGCTACATATAGGCCTATATATTATTGGATTATTTTTACTGATGCATGAACGTGTTTAAGCAAGCATTTTAATGTGTGAATGGTCGAAGTGAAGCTTTTAACTGCTATGATATACTGTTTGTTAATTGATTATATAGCAATACATCATAATTAATAAGCTGATCATATGTTTGTGTGTAAACTCTGAATATTTAAGTGGTTTTAGTGGTCAAAAGTATAATATGTCCCCTGGAATTGTAGCAGAGTGGAAGTGTAGTATATATATGTATATATATATATATACATATATATACACACATATATATATACACATACATATATATACATACACATATATACACATATATATATACACGTATATATATACATATATATATATATATATAAACATACACA
>CAKAOH010023914.1:0-17969 GCA_916701665.1 Sebastiscus tertius
GGGGGGGGGGGGGGGGGGGGGGGGGGGGGGGGGGGGGGGGGGGGGGGGGGGGGGGGGGGGGGGGGGGGGGGGGGGGGGGGGGGGGGGGGGGGGGGGGGGGGGGGGGGGGGGGGGGGGGGGGGGGGGGGGGGGGGGGGGGGGGGGGGGGGGGGGGGGGGGGGGGGGGGGGGGGGGGGGGGGGGGGGGGGGGGGGGGGGGGTTCGAGGGAGCAGGTGGTGGGTTTGGATGTGCTGATGAGTTTGGCAATGGTTGCTGAGTCAACAGGGTCGAACCGGGAGAGGCGGTGCTGGGGGGGGAGGGGTCAGGGGGTCCAGAGGGATGGAGAGAAAAGGGGTTGGTGTGGTTGCTGCTGGGTCAGACACGGGGAGTAGTAAGTTGTTGATGGTGGTGATTTTGTCGCTGAAGAACTGAAGGAATGAGTTGCAAAGATTGGGTGAGGGATCCGAGAGGGTGTTGGCACGAGGTTTGAGGAGAGCGTTGACAGTGGAGAAGAGGGTTCGGGGGTTACGGGTGGGGTCATTAATGATGGTGGAGAAGTAGTCAGATTTGGCAGAAGTGATGGCGTCTCTGTATCTCTGTATCTCTGTATCTGTGATGAGGTGAGATTTGTGGGCTTCGAGGTGAACAGTGAGTGTTGATTTTCTCCAGAGGCGTTCAAGTTGGCGGCCGGTCTGTTTGAGTTTTCTGAGGTGGGGTGTGAACCAGGGGGAGGAGATGTTGAATGCCTCCCCCTGGTCCACCCCCCACCTCAGAAAACTCAAACAGTTCACCGAAATGTGTTTCTGAAAACATCTTAGGCGAGAAATCAACGGTTAGACGCCCCTGATTTGCATAAAGTAGCCTAGACCTCAACCTTATGCAAATGAGGAGTGGCCAACGTAACGGTCCGTCTCTTGAAACGCTATGCTACCAGAATGCATTGCACGGCTGCCTACATAGACAATGAATTGGAAGCGTGGAAATGACACATTCTGTGGACACGCATCATAAGGCATCAAACAGCAATACCTTCCTCCATGATTTTCTATCTATTATGGCAAATCCAAAATACTTGTACATATAACTTCTCAGTTGGTTTGGTGTCCTGATTATCTGTTCAGCATGGGTCACTAGTTTTCTCTACTTCACGTTATTAAAGAGCCGAGTGTGCTGATAGGGCAACGAGTGGATCAGACAGGCCATTGCATGTTAGGAAAGCCTCCAGCTATTGGAGATCTATATGCAGATAATACATTTGCTTCATTCGCTCAGCTCCAAACTAAATATCATCTTCCCCAATCACATTTTTACCGCTACCTTCAATTCAGGCATTTCATACAGGAGTGTATTCCAGAGGTCACAGTTAAACCAAAGAGCCACATTTTTTATGACCTACTTCTCTCACAGCCAAATTCTAAACATTTGATCTCCCGCTTTCTCGCTGCTTTTACGGTTCCAGTAAACACCAGTCATCTCAGGGCGCCTGGGCCGAAGAATTGGGCGCTCCAGTGTCAGACGAACTATGGGAGGAGGGCCTGTCCAGTATACAGAGCTGTTCTAACAATTCTAGATATAGATTAATTCAATTTAAAGTCGTACACCGACTGCATTACTCTAAGACTAAACTTAGCAGGATATATGAATCAGTCTCCCCCATCTGAGACAGATGTAGTACTGCAGAAGGATCACTGTCACACTTATTCTGGCACTGTCCAGTATTGGGCAATATCTGGTGTGACATATTTAATTGGTTTTCCAAACAGTATAAAATAAACATTCAGCCAGACTAATTTGTCAATATTTGGATGCTCTGACAGGACAAGGGCTTATCCCCCCATCAGAAGCAGGCTCTCAAGGCAGGCATGATTGCGGCAAAAAAAAAAATATGACTAAATTGGAAGTCTCCATCATCACCATGTTTCAGGAGGTGGCTGAACAAAATGCTTTCCATTGCTAAGATGGAACAGATTGGCTTAGCTTATTTCACAAAACAATTTTTTAAAGGTGTGGAAGCCATTTTTGACATTGCTTGATAAGACCTGCAAACTCTGCTTTATCCTGTATGCTGACTGATATTCTGTCAGTCTTTCACCCTTATGTGTGTTTGTTTTTTCTCCCTCTTTACCCTGACAGGGTCTCCTGTTTTGCTTCTATTGCTGTCGTCTGGCAGCTCTGCACTTGTTCTTGACATGTACCCCTTGTCTTTTTTTTCTGTTATTTTGTATAAGGGTACTGGGTGTTTCACGTCTTGTGTGTCTATTGTAAAAAAGTTGAAAAAAGAAAAGAAAAAGGAAAGCCTCCAGCGGGAACACAAGGCACAGCCGGTTGTTTATACAGATTATTACAGGTTGAACATTTACCTCCAGCTTTGTGTTTGAGTGTGATAATATAATATTGATTTATTCCATTGCTATATTAATTCATTTTGGCTGCTGGTCATAGGCAAAGTCTGAGTATGCCTTGGTCATTATTTTTTTGTCATTTTACAGTCTAAATGATAAACAAAGGTCATTAACAATTTATGCAAATGAGCGTTAGATGCAGACCTAAACTTAAATGACAGCATTGGAATCAAAGTTCTTCTGACACAACATCCCCTAAATCGGTCAAAATGATACAGAAGTTGAGAAGTTAGTTGCAGTTTAAAACCTCTACATGCTCAGTTGACTGCAAACAAAGTTACAATGGAAGACTTGGGCATGTTAACAGTATACTGGGCTGGAAATATCTTATTGTACAACCAACAAGCCCACAGAGGTCATCAAAACAAGGTTTATTTTTGTGTCTTTGAACCAGAGAAAGTAGCTCACACTGATATAACATGTTAGAATGAATTATATGAAAAGGATCAATTGTACACATAAACCAAAGCAGCTTTATAATCTGCGTAAAGACTTTGTACAAGTGAGATAAAATATTCAAGCCAAACTTTTCACACAAACTCCACTAATGAAACCTGTTGTGATGTATTGGAGCATGATGAAGTCAACGCACCAGGGAAATGTGTTTAAAGGGAGGTTCCTCTTTGTTCTTGATGGGCAGCCCTATTAAAACAAGTGAGGATCAGCAGCAGCCAGCTTGATGGATCAATAGTGAAATCTTAAAACTGCTGATGGATCAGATTTTTTACCAAGCTTAAAAGTTCAAAAGAACGCTCTACTTTTTGAGCTGGATGGGTTTCTAAAGCGGAGAAATCAAGTACAGTGCAAAGATGATTAAGCAAACCTTCACTATTTAGAATTAGAAGAGTTTCTGTAATCAGCCATGTAAATGAAAGTTGGGCTTTTGTTGTCGTCTTTCACCCCAAAGTCCATAAACAGTAGTCAGCCCGTTTGCACGAAAAGGTGTATGAATGACATGATAATGTGCAAGGCATTCAGCGTACAATAAGAATGCCCTTCTTGCTTTTGGCGTGTCATTTGTACGACCATGTAATGTACTGACTGTCACGTTTTTGGATTGATGTTTGTGACGTCCTTTGGTGACATGTTTTCCATACTTAAGTTACATTGTTTCCGTACGGATTTTACTTAGTTTACATACTTATGATGTTTTATCGAAACTTAACTGTTATTTGTTTGTTTGTCAACCTAACTGCAGACAATACTGTAGTTTTGTTGCATGGCGTACAAATGACACCCTAAAGCCTTAAATGTGTACTCATGACACATGGAATGTCCGTGTAATGTTGTGCTATGAATACACCTTCCCATGAGACTGGGTTGCAGTAGTATAGGGTTAGTAGGGTATACCAACATCTTTTCACAAAACCCCCCTTACCCACCCAATGCTCTAATTGGTTAGCTGGCCCGCTCTGTTGTGATTGGTCAACTTCAGGCAGTTCAGGAGCAGTGTTTCTGTGGGGGAGAGTAACTCCCTTTGGCGTGGACTTTGGGCTTTGTCACTTTTCAGACCTTTTACATGCACAAAAACTATAAAAACACACTTATGCCGGGATCAGACTACAGGATATTTTTGTCTTTGACGATGGTCACCATGTCAGATCTAACGATCACAGCGCCATAAACTCTTGCAGTGTTTTGGTCGGGTGACTGGCAAGACTACACGTATGACCACAACCAATCACGGCACGTCGTATTCCACAATCGTGCGCGAGTTCAGACGTCATCAGGGAGGCGGTTGAAACAACTGTCGATCATGGCGACAGAAGTGTTGTGTGTGATGCTGGCAGTCTGGTGTTGCTAAAAGAAAAAGAATAGAAAGAAAAAATGGTTGTGGATGCGCTCCTGGGTGCCACAGAGAGGACGGTACGGGCTGTCCATACTTCAGTCAGTTTGGTTGTCCCACCTGACGGCAGTAAACTCGGCATCTCTCCTCCTTTTCTCCATGTTTGTTTCTTACCAAGTGACCTGACTGTGACTGCGCGCTGGAGAGAGCATCTGATTGGTCAACGCAAAGGAACACGTTGTTGGAGATGTCACGCTAGGCGTGTCATAACGAAAAATTCTGACAGGCTAGACTTTTCCTCGGGTGTCGTGGGGCGTCCCAGACGTGGGGTCGGTTGTCTCATTTATCGTTCTCGATCCCCTACGACGGCCGTGTCGGGCTATAATCGGGCTGATATTGTGTAGTCTGAACCGGGCATAAAGGAAAGGGGAAAAGCACAAAACCATAAAAGGTCCTCTTTAAAATAGCTCTCATTGATTTGACCCCTTTAATGATGCACACGGTTTATTGTGAACAGTCTACAGTAGCAGACACCCGGGAGGCTGGCCCCGCTGATAAAAGAGCTCACCAGTGGGTGGCACTTTTATAGCTGATTTAAGTTGCTTAAATAGATGAGTCAGTGAGGAGCACATTGTTAGTGGTGCTTTGGGGTTTGTTTTTAGACCCAGAACTGCAGCAACCAGGGAGAAATACTGAAAGTGACATTTAACAGAAGAATCTATACAGTGAAGACTCAGTTCTGCTAGGTTGGAAAAGTAGTTTTTTGTGTTATATGTACATCTGTTTTGGTCTATTTAAACATTTTTAGATGGACCTGTCATTTGTTTTACATCATAAATGATTTATCATTTTGGCTTCCGATGCCCCTGATAATTCAGTACAAACAGGGGCTCAGTACCACATTGGCCATATGTCCTACTGTTCCTGCTGCTGTGTTTATTAAGTATATTTATATTGTCCTTCTTCTAATCTCCCTGCCGATCTGTCTTCCTGTCAGTTTGCCAATAAGGTATTGAAAGCCCATTACCGGAGCATTATTTTAATTGTAATAGGAACGAGATATGATATAAAAACGATACCTGCGTGGCATTCGTTATTGTGATTATGGTCACAACTGTGAGGCTGTCAGTGGCTCACAGTCAAAGGCATCATGTCTCTGTGTGTCCTCGTACATTTTAGCATGTTTCATAACCATGTGGAAACAACCAGGAGCAGCTGTGCTCTCCTCCCCCCAAACTTTCCTGCCAGCCTCGTAAGATGGAAGATGCTAAAAAATATAAATTATGTGACATACCTTTACCGTCTTCTGTTTTCCCCTCTACATCACACAGTACTTTATCATTTGATGTGATAATCCACAGCAGATTTAGCTAAATCTCTAGAAAATCAGCAAAAGAAAATGCATTCTAGACGCCATCTTGCAATGGAATCACACCAGCCGGGACGCAAAATCAGACCAGGGCACGAAGTGGGGGCCCCCTCACTACTTACTACCCCCTGATGTACTTTTGGTGCCCTTGCTCAGACAACACCCATCATCAAGCGCTGCCTTCATTTTGATCTCAACCAAACACCTGTAAAGTTTTGTGATTGCATCTTGTGACACTATCGCGGTGAAAATAATCTGTCCACAGACAGAATGACAGACATATAATATATAATAAACAGCAGGCGAAATACTCCAAACCGATTATGTGGTAGTTCCTATACGGTAGTTCCTACAGTAGGCGTCTCCAAGACCACGTTGCCATGATGACACACACAGACTCCCAAGGTGAAAACAATACCAGCCACACGCTGTCATGACTAGGGATGTGACAAGAACCGATACTTCGGTACCATGTCGATGCCAAAATTCTTGAAATAGTGACGGTACTCTTTTTCTACAGTACCGAAGGTCCCGTATGATGCCTGTAATGGTTTTCACACCGGTTCATAAACTTGTGACAACACCGGTATCACCGATTACACCGGACAGTTTACAAGAAGAGATGACGGTCAACATGTGCAGAGCGCTGACTCTGATCTTCACTGTCGGGTGGCGGTGTGTCCAGCCGCTCCGGTATAGCTTTTGTGCGGGGCTCCGCTGCGTGGTGGTCTACCTGGCGCCGCTGGCTGTGACGACTCCATCCACCTCGCAGCGATTACATCATTAAACGTGAAATATTGCCAAATAGGTGCGTTTGCTTTTCACTTCGACAACAAATCCTCTGCCTCCTACTCCTGCTACTCTGAGCTGACGGACCAGATGCATTCATGTATGTAGTGTCCGTCACCTGACTATCTATTGATAACATGCCGCTGATACGCCAAAATGAACAAAATGGGTCAATCCTTTCTATTTATTACTTAAAGGCTACATGCCTCTGCCTCTTCACTGGTATTGGTATCGACTACTAATATTTGAATAATAATTGACAGCCCTAGTCTGTAGAGCTTTTCAAACCTGACAACATAAACATTCTAAATATGTTTTTCCTGTTGCAATGTTTGTTAATGCAGTAGCTGACAGGAAGTCGTCTTGGACCAAAGCTGTTGCCCTAGCAACAGAAAGGCAATGAAAAGGTCCATAGGGTTTGTGTCCAGCCTTCTACCAACAGTCAGTGCTGATTATCTTTAAACATAAAGGTAGTTTTTCTATAACCTTCACCATATCTCAACAGTATTTTAAAATATGTCCATAACCACTTATTCAGCCCACTTCACTATTATGTGCAAGTACTGATGAAAGTGCTGATGCATATCAACTTTAGGACGTCTAAAGACACACTATAAATAATTGGTGTAAATGGTTATCTGTGTCCAAGTCACATGTTACTGCCTGGTGTAAGTTGTGGTTTTGGTTGGCTATGTTGCAGATTGATGTTCAAGATTCAAGATTCCTTTATTTGTCATTTTTATGCTCTACATAAAAACAAAATTGTGTTTCTTACCTCCACCACTCAGTAATTCAGTTAAAAAAAACAACTAAAAGAAAAAGCAATTGGTGAAAACTATAAAGTAATTAGCTAATAATTAAGAGCACTAATAAATAAGCTAAAAGTACGCTAAAATAGAATAGAATAAATGGTTTTAATTTAAAAATATTTGGTGGTAAAGAAGCTGTTTAGCAGTCGAGCAGTCCTTGATCTGATACTTCTGTATCTCCTCCTGGGCTGCAGGAGTGTGAACATGCTATGTGAGGGATGAGTGGAGTCCTTTATGATGCCGGTTGCTCTGCTCACCCAGCGCTCGGTGTAGATGTCCTGCAGACGCGGCAGCGAGGCACCAATGATTTTTTCAGCAGATCTCACTATCCTGTTCAGTTTGTGTTTCTCCTCTGCTGTGCTGTTACCAAACCAGGAAGAGCTGCAGTAAGTGAGAATGCTCTCTATGGTGCCTCGGTAGAACATGGTCATGGCCAGGATGGGGAGGTCCACCTTCTTCAGTCTGCAGAGAGAATAAAGGCGCTATTGGGCCCTCTTGATGACAGCTGTGGTGTTGTCACTGGAGGTAAGCTTGTCTGTCAGATGGACCCCCAGGAACTTGGTGCTGTGTACCCTCTCCACCTCAGAGCTGCTGATGGTCAGTGGGAGATGGTGCCGGTGACCAGTCCTCCTGAAGTCAACCACCATCTCCTTGGTCTTATTGGTGTTGAGGGCGAGGTTGCACATTCCCTCAGCACACAACCTGGGATGTGATCTGGACCAGCAGCCTTTTGAGGGTTGATGTTGGAGAAGACCCTCTTCACGCTGTCTGCGGTCAGCTGGAGTGCCTGGTTGGTGGGAGGCAGTGCCCGCCTTTGTGCTGCTCTGTTGTTGTCTGTAATCTCGAACCGAGAGAAAAAGATGTTGAGGTTATCTGGTAGGGAGGGGTCATTGTCCGTTGCCCGTACAGTAGGCTTGTAGCCTGTAGCTGTCTGGAATCCCTGCCATAAGCGCTTTGTGTCCTTGGTGTCGGTGACATTGCTGGACAACTTTTTCCCATATGCCCTTTTAGCCTCTCTGATTCCTCTTTTTAGGTTGTTCCTTGCTATATTGTACGCTTCAGTGTACAATGATGTTACACAATCATAATTCATCTTACTGTATCCTGAGTTCATTAAAGCTTGAACATTTGCTATTCCAAACGCAAAGTTTAATAATCCTCCACAGTGCAAGCAGTGATGTGTTTTCCAGTGATGTGTTGACCGAAGAAAATCAAAGAAAACAGACTGTGACTAATAACATATTCAATGTACATATCTGATGTGACAATTGTATTAAGATGGACTCACAAATCCTTTAATACAAGATGTGGCTTAATCAATATCCATGAAGCTATTCAACACATTAAAGTTTGACCCAGAAGCACTGAAGAAGGTTGTGTGGTCTTATTATTATGATACATTACAGCTGTCAAAAGAACGGACTTTGCTCCTTTACACACTTCTTTAGATAACTGAAAACCAAATAAATCCCCCCCTGCAGCACCCTCTAATAGACTTTTAGTCAAGACACATTAAAGACAAACTAAACTTCTTTTTCTGAGATCAAAACACTTTAAAGTCCTGGGGCTTATTCCCTGCCTGAAATAAAACAAAGAGCAGCACTTTTTCCTCACATTTTTTATCATATCACATCTCAGGTGGGCGTTGTAACGCACCTTTGAAGAGGTGCAGTCTCTCTACAAAACATTGTTTGTTTATGCATCACCCGTTTGTTTTCTCCAAGATGTCTTTGTATGTAATTGGCAGTGTGCTCTGATTTTTATTACTTGCAGGGCTGTAATGGGGGGTGTGGGTGGGTAGTGGCGGAGAGGCGCCTGAGAGGGCTGCTGATGCTGGCGAGGGGATGGAAATTACCTCTCATAACAGCAGCAATAGCACCGAGATCTCCAGGAGATCGTTAATATTCATTCCACTGCACTGACCGGTGTGGTAAAAAAAAATCCCAATCATAAATTTACATGAAGAACATGAACACAAGTGTTTGGAGTAGATCCATACTGGAGGGACAGGCTGCAATGTTCTTATTCTGAAAGCTACAGAATACTGAGTACCTTTCCAAGACTGAGGTAACGTGAGTAGGCTGTCATGTGATGTGTGAATTTACCGGGAACCCAAACGCAGAGTTACAGGCAGAAAGGTAGTTTAAAATAAAAGCGAGCTTTAATATATAAAGCTGAATAATCCAAACAACAAAAATGCAGGGAGGGGAACAAAGTACAAAAGAACAAGCCCAGTAAAAACACAGTGAAAACACTGCAGCTCACATTACCACAGTTTCACAAGCGTGTTGGAAAACTACGGCGGCCTTCAGGTAATATAAAAACACGAAAGTCTCTCTCTATAGGCAGAGTTTGGTTTGTCCGTTCTGGGCTAGTGTAGAAACATGGTGGTGCAACATGGCGTACTCCGTGAAGAGGACCCACTCTCTATGAAGATATGAAGGGCTCATTCTAAGCTAACGAAAACACAATGCTTGGTTTCAGGTGATTATACACTAATGAAAACATAGTTCATTCATTCATTCATTCATCATCCATAACCGCTTATCCCATTCGGGGTTGCGGATGGATGGGGTTGGCTGGAGCCGATCCACTGGGTGAAGGCGGGGTTCACCCTGGACAGGTCTCCAGACTATCATAGGGCTGACACATAGAGACAGACAACCATTCACTCTCACATTCACACCTACGGGACATTTAGAGTCAACAATGAACCTAACCTGCATGTCTTTGGACTGTGGGAGTAAACCCACGCTAACACGGGGAGAACATGCTAACTCCACACAGAAGGACCCAAGCTGTGAAGCAACAGTGCTAACCACTGCACTGCCTGAAAACATAGTTATGAGTATTATATTCCATTTCTGCTAACAGATCCCCCAGAATACCACACACTGGCCCTTTAAACCACGGCACCTCTTTGAAGTGACCTTTTTCATCCATGATAGTGTTTTTCATTTACCTATCTTTTAAGCATTGACGCATTCAACATCTTTGCTGGCTAAAGAGGGTGTTTTGTCTCCAGATGTCTTTTGAACTTATTTGGCACTAATGTCACATTTGACAGTATTTTTCTGACCACTATACATCTGGAAAACTATATCACTATGACAACCAGCAACCATGAGCAGTCATCATCAGTCTTAGCCGTGGGTTAACAGTGCTTTTAATACAGTGATTTACATGTTTATTCTTCCGTTTTTATACATTTAAAAATGTAATATGACAACGTATTTTGTTATTCCCTCCCTGCATCTGCACTGAATATCAGCTTGGCTCCTCTGCTCCCTCCACTTCAAACTGCAGTAACTCAGCTTAGCTGAGCAGGGAGCGGCTGTATTAGTAGCCTGAGAGATTCTTCACTTCAAAGTCTCGTCCGCTGAGTTCAGCACTCCAGCACCTGGTATACAGCAGAGCCCCGCTGCCTTATCAGAGAACAGAGACCTTCTTCATTGTGTGTATGTGTATGTGTGTGTGTCTGATCCTGTATCACTAAATATCCAACCACAGCTTTCCTCTCAGCAAAGATCTTAAGAGAACTCCATTCACTGCAGTCAGATGCCTACTGTAGATCTAGCGAACTATATCCTCTAACATTGTATTATATTCTATTTTATATGTCTACTGATATATTTTGTGCAAAATCAGATAGTTGCTGTTTCATGTTTGCTCCCTCATTTTACTTGGTATGATATGATGAGTTGGAAGCAATGAAATCCTTCTAAAACCAATGGTGTTATTTCAATGATGAGTGCATTTGGCACTAAAGCCCGAAACACACCAGGCATGTCAGGAGCACGTGGCGGCTGCGTTATCTGTTGTTTTTTATTTCGGCGTCCGTGTTAACAGGTTAGAGCAGCCACGCTGCCCGCGTGAGATGCACGTCACACGCATGTCACACGCACATCACACGTGCGTCTCAGCTGCGCCTCATCTAGAGAATAGAGGTCTCGCCTATTTTAGACACATGCCGCGCGCGTCTCACAGCAGCAACAGACAGTGAAAGTGATCTATTGACTGTATATTGACATCATATCAGCTACGTTACTACAGTTTCGATGTCTAGACATCTGTAGAATATGCTAAGGACAGTGAAGGTGATCTATTGACAATATGTTGACATCTTACCCGCTACATTACTACAGTTTCGATGTCTATCTGTAGAATATGTTACGGAGATGAAAAAAAAGTAAAGACTTATTATAAAATCAACACTTCCTGCTTTCATTTAAAAATAAAAGCCCTCAAGCGTTTTTCTGTGGACAGAATTCCTTCATTCGTTAACACGAGGCTTTTATTCTGAAATATGTGCTGGACAGTGCTCTAGAACATGCAGTGACTTGGAGAGCTCCATGAATGAATATAGTATGGAGTTTTAATTGTGGATTAATACTATTATTTACAAATTACCACATGTTTCTTAACCTTTCTCTGTCTAAAATAAATATAAATGATATTTATAATGAAATTAAATGGCCATTAAAAGACAAATTCTATGTAGAAAGAAAGGGCTGACAGCAGCAGCAGAAACGCAGCTTACACACAGCTGAAATGCAGCTGGTGTGAACACCCGACGCATGAATCACGCAACCACCACGCACTCCTGACGTTCCTGGTGTGTCTGGGGCTTTACACTACTTAAGGAGTTACAGAAGTCGGCTGGCGGTACCACGGTTTTGCACACTGCAGCTCACATTACCACAGTTTCACAAGCGTGTTGGAGAACTACGGTGGCCTTCAGGCAGCAGCAGAAACGCAGCAGACAAGCAGCTGAAATGCAGCTAGTATGAACACCCGACGTGTGAATCACACAGCCACCACGCCACGCAGACGCCACGCGCTCCTGACATTCCCTGTGTGTGCCGGGCGTAAGGGAGCTTTCACAAGCCATAGTTCGGTTGGCTAGTCCCAATCAGAGTGAAATTGATACTTTTGGTTTATTTTCTATTTAGTCTGGTTTGATTTCAGTGTATAAATCAAAGCTGACCAAATTTTAAAAATAAATTTGCATAGGGACGTGGAAGTAGGAGCGATTTGATCTTTTTCGTCTCAAGAGCTGCAACTTCTATGCAGGGAATCACCGACTTTGATATATTGCTGTTGACGTTTTTTCACTTTGACTCAGCACTGATCTACTGCATGAATCCCTTCTTCTCCAGTTTACCTCAAATGACTTTATAAACGTAACTATTTTTGTGGACTTTATTTAGCATATTCTGTATGTTCTCTTTGGCCCAGATGTCAAGCAAACATCGGATTATCTCAACGACTGCCCACACAGGCAGCCTGCGCTTTGGTTTGCTTGGAAACGGTCCAAGACCACCTCTCGCAAGCGGTCTCGGGCCGGTTGGTTTAGTCCGCTCCAGAGTACGATTACTGCATTCACAACCGCCCAAACAAACCGCACCAGAGTTTGATTAAAACAGACTAAATGTTGGCTTGTGAAAGGGCCCTTAAGGTCCGTGCGGACCAAAATAACAGGTCTGAGACTACTTGATGTGGTCTCGGACCGTTTCCAAGCGAACCAAACGCAGGGGATTACGGACGGCCTGCACGGGCATTTGTCGAGATGGACACAGGTAAACGACAGATTAACATGCATGGGGACGACTGACCCGGAAGACAACATACTAGGGATGTTCAAAATTAACCGTTTAACTGTTAACCGACATTAAGCATTTTAACCGATTAACGCTATCGGTTAAAACGGTTAAAAGAAATGTTACTAATTAATTAAAAAGCTGAGAAAAACTCGTCACTTGAAGGGGAAAAGCTGGTCCACCTTAAGAGGCGGAGCCGGCGTTACAGATACAGGAAGTTGGCTCCGGTCTATAGCTCGCTTGAGCGGTGGAGTTGTAGCCTCGTAGCATTTATTCACCGACAAATAAAATGTACACACACTGTCTGCTACAGCTACGTTCACAGCTAGAACGCCACCAACAACACAGTCAGTCAGAAACTCGCTGTAGTTACGCCCCGCTGACAGAGCCTGTGTGTGGCTACAGCGGGCACGGAGCCACCGGCAACGCTAGCAGCAGCAATTGCTATCATTAATACAGACAGACAGAGTATTGTTACGCCGGGTAGACACACAGCTGACAACCTGCTAAACTAAACTAAACTAAATGTGCGGTGGAGACTTTGACTGGGAAAGTGCTAAGTTAACGCTCCCGTACGGTGAACTGAGGACTCAGTTGTCTGTTGTCCTCATACACGGCAGCTGGGGCACCGCTGCATAAGAGGCACAAATCTTGTCGGTTAACGAGGGTCGGTTATCGGTTTAGAAACTTTTTCAAAATTAGCATCCCTAGAACATAAGGAATATGATAAATAAAGTCCACAAAAATAGTGACGTTAATAAAGTCATTGGAGATAAACTGGAGGAGAAGAGATTGGTGTGCACAGTCACAGTACACAGTTTATACTTGTTTATACACAGTTGCCTGCATAGAAGCGGCAACTCTCGAGACAAAAAAGATAAATTCACTCCTTCGTACATGCCCCTCAGAAAATTTATTTTTTATTTGGTCCGCTTCAATTTGTGCATTGTAAAATCGAACCAGCTAAATAGGAAACAAATCAAAAGTATCAATTTCTCTCTGATTGGGACTAGCCAAACAAACTATGGCTTGTGAAAGCGCCCTCAGACGTTTAATAATAAAGATTTCTTTATTCCAGACTTGCGATACATTGTTTTCATGCTGTTTATGTACTATCCCCCTGGTTTGTGTTGGCCATCAAGGGGACAAATCTAAATTGTCTCCTTTTGATGAAAATGGGCTGCAAATCTTTTTCATACAGAATTGTTAACGTGATTTCCCTTAAGAAGAAAGAAGCCCTTGCTGACTTTTAAGCAGTAATATTCAGTGAAGCGGCTCAGAATATAAATGACTGCTGAATCCATGTAAAGGTATTATGCTAAGCCTGTTCAATACCCCTTGAGAAGAGGACATGAGAACAGGCTGAAATAGTGAACTATTACCCAGTGTAGTCATGCAGCTGTGGCAAAGAGGAGACGGAGGCTTCACAGTGCCAGCCAGTGGATCTAGAGCCCTGTTTCCATACACATGTGCTGGTTTGAGGGGCGGCACGGTGATGCAGTGGTTAGCACTGCCGCCTCACAGCAAGAGGGGTCACAGGTTCAAACCCGACTGGGAGCCCTTCTGTATGGAAAGTGCATGTTCTCCCCGTGTTAGTGTGGGTTTTCTCCGGGTTCTCCGGCTTCCTCCCACAGTCCAAAGACATGCAGGTTCATTGTTGACTCTAAATGTCCCGTAGGTGTGAATGTGAGCGTGAATGGAGACCTGTATCCTGGAGACCCGCCTTCGCCCAATGTCAGCTGGGATCAGGCAACACAACCACTTAGTTAGGGTTAGGAAACGGTCACGTTAACGTCACTGACTAGTGACTCACGGGACTGACGATACCGCCAAGTCATGTGACGTGACAAAATAAGTCAGTGTTACTTTTAGTTCCACACAAACACCGCTCTCCTGGTTGAAAGTCTTGTGTTTGTTTGACCCATCCACCAACCCCCCCACTTAACGGATTAATGCTACGTTACTTCCTCCGACATCAGGAGAGAAACTAAACTTCACATAGAGATTCAATTAGAAGTTAGAAGTCTCCTGCACTAGTTGTTTGGGAGAAGTGGGGTCGTCAAGGGTTGGCTGCAGTCGGCGAGGGGGAACGCACTGTGGCCCGACCCCAGAGATGGAGTCCATCTTGGGTGAGGCGCGGCACAGCTCGGCACGATAAAACAGGTAATGGAGACACAAATCAGCGTGGCCTGGTTTGATCCCGGTGTGTCCAGAAGTGCCGATGGAAAAGCCTCAGAGGGACCTTTAGGGCCCCGAAGGTCTAGGGCTTCGGGCCAGTTGCTGGCTCTGCCTGCTTAATAAACTTATAAAACAGCAACAGAATTCATTGGTCAGTACACAGCAGATCCAGTAAAAACTAATCACAGCGGGGTGTGTGGATTATCCAGAGTAACCAGGACATTGAAATCAAAATGTGTGTTAATTAATACACTAATTTGTGCAATTAAAGGCCTCATCAGCACATCGGATTATGTTTAATATATCATAGTGATTATGAAGAACATTAAGCAGCTCCAGCTTGTTAATAAACATGACATGGCTCCAATAAACAGTTATTTCAGAAACACTTGGCTTATAAACTGTCAAATTAAAAGACACTGAAACATATTGGCAATCAGCAACTTTGGGCTAAAAATATCTCCGCATGGGGCTTTGAAATTCACACTGTTTGAACTCTTCTAAGAGCTGATCCCAGCTCAGATCAAACACTCATGTGAGCTTTAGTTATCAGCATCCAACACGGCGTTGGTGTGTTTGACATCCACTAGCATTGCCCGTATTTCCAACAACATCATTACTGATCATTAAAAGCTCATCAGGACGTGAGCTTGTGACTAAAAGGAAACGTATGAACGGCGGCGGACAAGTTCATCCTTAATGAAGTTTGTCGTAAAGTCTGCATGCATTAGCCATCGATGGAAATGGCACTGGGGCCCTTGCTGGAGGGCCTGAATGATTAATTGATTCCTCACACAAATTCCTCCTTTGCTATTGATTACCATTAGTGCACTTTTAATTTAGTGGTCCCAGGAGACACCCCTGCCTTGATTCACATGAGTAATGAGGTCAGAGCTGTTTGCTCACATTTGATCCAGATTAGTAATATTCCCAGACACTCACATCTGATCTAATTTGCTCATACACTGTACAGTACATGTGTCAGGAGAAATTATTTCTGACAGGAATTGAAGTCTTTTAATTTGAAAATCTCTGTCTACCGTGTCAGAATAAACCCACACGGGGACGACGTCTGGGTTGAAAATTGGAGAAATGCATTTGTGTCCAGTTACATTTTGTCCACTTCCTTTTATTGATCTTTAATGTGAGGCTGTAACTGAGGGAAGACGCTAGCAGACTGCCACCCACAGCAGCACCCACCGATTCACTGCGAGATGTGATGAAGCGCTGGCCAGGGCAAACGCGCCTGCTGCCAAAAGTTGTGAACATGGACCAGAGGGATTTCATGCTTTGAGAGGAAAACAGAAGGCACGGAAAAAGTTAGCCTGCACGGCTGTCATAAATCTTCAGCAGCAGTGTGAAAGCTGGCTGACTCATAATTTGCTTTGGGGCCATACCATCTCTGCAACAAAATCTATACATTCATTTACTTGGGTGTGTGTAAGTATGTGTGTGCAGGTTATTTGTTGGAAAAATACAGTTTGGAAGAGCTGCTTTTGTTATTTGTCTGTGTCTTTCAGGGCATTAAAAATGAGTTTTGCTCCACTGAACACAGCAGAGTTTATATGAGATTATTGAATTACGGCACTGCTCCCACAACAATGAGGTACAGCATCTCTGAATATCTGACTGGGAGGCATATTTATCTCATATTGTAAACACATATAAAGTTAAAAGAGAATTCCAGCAACTTGGGTCTTTGTGGCTGTGGGCATCATTTCTATTGGAAATATTAACATTGTATTCACCAAAACAATTGAGGTCTAATAGTCAAATTTCTGATCATTTTAGGATTAATTTGCTGACAACAATGTTTTTTTTTAATAACTGACAGGACCATAAACCATAAAAATAAGATCTAATCTGTATGAAACCAGGCGCCAACCTCCAGGTCTGAGAAGTGAAGCCAATGCAGAAGTGTCTTAAACTGTCATTCTTTCTAACAGCCAGCAGGGAACGACTCCTCTGGTTGCTAAAAGAAGTCTGATTGTATAGAAGTCTATGAGAAAATGAGCCTACTTCTCTCTTGATTTATTACCTCAGCAAACATTGTAAACATGAGTTTATGGTCTCAATCTCTAGTTTCAAGTCTTCTTCAATACAGCATGATGTTCATTTAGTAAATGATGGTCCCATTTAGAGTCAGATAGACCATAAAGCAGGGGATGCTTTAGGACGGGGCTACCTTGTGATTGACAGGTTGCTACCACGGTGTTGTCCGGTCTGGGAGTTGTTTGTGTTTTGTATAACAGCTTTAACCCTTTCACAGTGTGTTTTCAGTTCATGAAAGTTGATTGTAACATTTTGGTCGCCTAAAAATGTCTTATTCAGCGTTCGGTTGTACTTAGCTCCACCCTCTTGTATCGCTTCTGGTTGCAAAAAAACCCAATATGACCAAGGCCAAAAACCAAGATGGACACGGCCAAAAACCGAGATGGCGACGGCCAGAAAGCTAAACTCGACACTTCAAAACGGTAGTCCACAAATCAATGGGTGACGTCACGGTGACTAGGTCCACTTCTTATATACAATCTATGTATGAAACCAGAATCTCCCTACAAAGTATAAGGCTGTTCATACTAAACTGGAAAAACAATGTTTGTAAACTTATGTTTGGTGGATTATTTCTCTGTTGTTACAATGCTAATGGTCATTGTATTTTACATGGTTGGAAAGCCTGTTTATTTACCTTCGCAATGATGTCCAACTTGTAAGAATCATGCATTTGTGGGATGAGCAGCACAGCTGATTATGTGGGTAGCGCCCAAGAAAGATTTGTCAAAATGCTCTGCCAATGGTAAACAGTGTATTCTCCTGTTGGTATTGACTCTTGTTTTGAGTTGGTTGGTGGATTGGATGATTGAACTCTCTATCAGTAACAAGGAACAAACAAGACATATTGGCTATTTGACACTTTATTCATTTAATACACCGTCAGGAGCCTCAGTAGAGGTGGAAGATCCATACGCAGCCACAACAGCCTGGCACCTCCTCCTCATGCTGGTCACCAACCTGGTCACACGTTGCTGTGGGATGGCGTTCCATTCCTCAACCAGG
>CAKAOH010023915.1:0-44823 GCA_916701665.1 Sebastiscus tertius
GGTTGAGGGATGGAGGGATGAGAGTCGAGGGATGAGGGGATGAGGGTCGAGAGATGAAGAGATGAAGGGATGAAGGGATGAGGGTCAAGGGATGAAGGGATGAGGGGATGTGGGAATGAAGGGTAAGGGATGAAGGGTAAGGGATGAAGGGATGAGGGTTGAGGGATGGAGGGATGAGAGTCAAGGGATGAGGGGATGTGGGGATGAAGGGATAAGGGATGAAGGGATGAGAATCGAGGGATGAAGAGATGAGGGGATGAAGGAATGAGAGTCAAGGGATGAAGGGATGAAGGGTAAGGGAGGAAGGAATGAAGGGAGGAGGGGGAGAGATGTGAGAACTGAGTGGAGGGGAGTGAACGGACCAGGTGTGAGTGTGGAAGTGGATGTGGGATGTGTGTGAGTCTTGGTCTTTGTTAGTTATAAAACTTCATTATAACACCGTTACAGGGCAAAGTCCTGCTCATTATGTGCAGCACAGCTGCGTCCAAAACACCTTCATACGTCTCCTCATCTGTAAGTGATCATTGTTATGATTATTAGATGAATATTATGTGTCCTGTTTCTTTATCTGAGGGACAAAAAGGGACTGAAACTGGTTTGTGATCATTTGGGGAAGAAGAAATAAATTATTTTGTTTAGCGTTTCGTCACATAGTGCAGAGGTGGTTTTAGAGACAGATAAAGAGGATCACAACTAATGACCCTGCAGGGGGCGCTGGAGACCTCTCAGAGAGCAGTCTGTTAATGAAACAGATTGATTTTATCTCCATTTTATAAGCAGGTATGTATTATTTGGAACTGTTTTGGTAAGCTGTCCATATGTTCTAAATCATTTTATCATTTATCTTAGATATATGATTTTATTATACTTTATACGTCTTTTTATATTTACTATTTAGCGTTTTTCTTTAAGGGAGCCTCCCAGTGAAAGTAACTCACACGATTGTACTTGTATAACCGGAGTGACAATGAACCTGTTGTACCTTAAAACACCTTTCATTTAGCTTTCTGTTGTGTTCAGTCATTACTCACATAATTAAGCCGTTAGAGGGTTTGCCATTGGTATCATTATTTGCTCTCACCCATTATGTATTTATATGCAGTTGTAGAGAGCTTACTCTAGAGCACACTTGAAGGAATAGTTTGACATTTTGGGAAATATTCCTACTTGCTTTCTTGATAATAATACTCTTATGTCTAAATACTGTATGAAGCGACATCCAGATGTTAGCTTAGCTTAGCATAAATATTGGAAACTGTCCAAACTAAGGTAACACAATTTTGGGGTTTTATGTGCAGGACTATTCCTTTGCCAGGGGCAGTGACTTCCTGGAGTCTTGCAAGGAATATCTAAAAGAAGGAAGAGTAAGAGTAGAATAAAGGTCCATTTAAGGTCCATTTATAGAGGCATATAAAATTTGTCGATTAGCACCTCCTCCTGACAGCAATAGGAAACATTATTGAGAGAGATGGCTAATGTTAGCCCTCTTGAAATATCAGTTTGATATTTGGTTAGTTATTAATAACAAAGATGCTTTATCATAATGAAATACATGTTTAATACTATATAGTAAACTAAACTTTATGTATTGAACAGCCATACTCTTACCGTGGTGTTCAAGGCTTTTCAGATAATTTGCTGAATTTGATTTTGCATCATTCGTAAAGTCAATCAGTCATTTACAAAACTGATACTTTGCCGTGTTATTTTACAGATTTATTATTACTGTAACATTTGCGTATAACTCCATTTCCTTTTATGATGTTTGCTAAATTTCTTTGCCTTAGTCAAGAATACTTTCACGTATATACTGTGCAACACAAAAGGACCAACAACTGCAGTCAGTATCCCGAGCAAGTCCATCACCTTCACCTGCACACTAGACAGACCCTCTCCTGACCTGCAGCGCAGCTGCACTCTTTAGGTGAATTCATATACTGAAACCTAAATAACTTTGCCCTTTCAGCATTATATAGTATCCCAGTCAGGTTATTGCTCTCCTATCCAGGATAAATCCCGTATACATTAAAAGTAAACCTTGTTAAATGAAGGGCAGGGTGTTATAGGGGCTCCATGGGGGATTGCAGATAATCCAGGAATATTGCTTAGAGTTGTTGAGAGTTAGTCAATAAGATTGATACCACTCTTACATCTGTATGTTATAAATGAAGCCACGGCCAGGAAACGGTTAGTTTAGCTTAAGTTAGCATGAAGGTCTAAAAGCTGGAGGAAACAGCTGGTGCGTGGCTCTATAAGCCTACCAGCACCTCTAAATGTCACTCATTAACACTTTATACATACTGCATGTTTAACTCAAACTCTCATATTTGCCAAGCCAACTGTGTTTGCTGTTTCCCCCTACTTCCTGTGTTTATGCTAAGCTAAACTAACCGATTGCTGGCTGTAGCTCGTAGACTGCAGGCTATATAAGAGGTAGACATAGTCACCGTGATGTCACCCATTTGTTTATGGACTACAGTTTTGAAGCCTTGAGGCTTTTTGGCCGTTGTCATGTTGGTTTTTTGCAACCAGAAGTGACACGAGAGGGTGGAGCTAAGTACAACTGAATGCTGAATAAGACTTTTTTAGGCGACCAAAATGTTACAATTGACTTTCATGAACTTAAAACACACTGTGAAAGGGTTAAAGTTCTAAGGCGAAAACATGGACAACTCCCAGACCGGAAAACACTGTGGTAACAACTTGTCAATCACAGGGTTGCCACACCCTAAAGCATATCCTGCTTTATGGTTTATTTGACTCTAAATGGGACCATAATTTACTAAATGAACATCATGCTGTATTGAAAAAGACTTGAAACTAGTTTTGATACCATAAACTCATGTTTACAATGTTTACTGAGGTAAGAAATCAAGTGAGTAGTAAGGGCATTTTCTCATAGACTTCTATACAATCAGACTTCTTTTTGCAACCAGCCCAATTGGTTTCACCTTTCAGACCCAGAGGTTGCCACTTATTGCTGTAGCCTCACATTTGCTATACAGAGAGAGTGGTATCAATCTTCTCATCAAAGCAAAGCAAATTAGCACATTTCACAAAACATCTAACTATTCATCATATCTGGAACATTCAAGCTTATCTAACTCTTTAAACAGACTGATAAATTAGCAATGACGGGTAGTGACAAGTGAAATCCCCCTGAAGGCTGCAAAAGATCTTTTTCATGAGCTTTTGAACAAGTACTGCGGCAGGAAATAAACCCTCATGAGATGCAGCTGCAGGCAGTTTTGACTCAGAGTGATTCATGTATCCGCACCCTTGCTCAATCAGGAAGAAGCCCTTATATCAGACTGGTGATGGGGCCATATGCTTCACAGCAGTGTTCCAGCAAAATACTGCTGTGTTTTAGACCCACTCAGGTTAGAACAAGTAGCCTGTAGGCAGCCTGTTATCAGATCTTGTCTTTGTTGGCAGCAGTTAGGATTGTGTATGTGTGCACTTGAGTATGTGTTCAGTCTTGTGGAGGCACGTTGGTATGTCCCAGACAGGGACTGTGTTAGTTATGTGTGTGTTACCTTACACAGAGAGGCAGAATGTGCTGATGCAGCTCTGACAGTAGGAGCGGTGGACCCAACCCTAACCTGAGGCGACTGCTGGGCCTCGGAGGAGAGATTTGTGCCTTCCCTTTTTGTCAAGCTGCCACATGGGAGTCAGAGTGGTCACAAACTCCAGCTGCTGACAGGCCAGTGCCAGAAAATCACACCAAACACTTGCTAAAACAACAACGTAATAGAGTGGTGCAGGGATGACATATTTTTGTAGGCAAACCCTGAAGTTAGCATCGCCCTGGTACCTTTGACAACAAGCTAATGGGATTTTTCCATTGGATTTTGGATTTTGCAGAAAATAAACTATGTGGTAAACCATTGGGAAACCTCCGGGTCTGAAAAGTGAAGCCACTGCGGAAGTGCCTTAAACTTGCATTCTTTCTAATAGCCAACAGGGGGCAACTCCTCTGGTTGCAAACAGAAGTCTGATTGTATAGAAGTCTATGAGAAAATGACCCTACTTCTCACTTGATTTATTACTAATACTGTTCAGCTGTAAAATTAAAAAGTTTGTTCTGGCTGGTGGGCGGTGCTTGGTATTTATACAGAGAAGGCAAGGCTCCAGCTCGGCTCTGATTGGTTGGAAATCTTGCAGATGTCATTAGGGGCACAGGAGGACACAGAGGCACATGATGTTTTTCAGATACCCTGTCTCATGCACTACTGACAGGATATAGTGACCATTTTATAAAACTAACTTTCTTTTACCATATCATATGATATTTGCTCTAATTCTGCCTACAGCAGCTTTAATGGGGTGAAAGTAGGGAATGTACTTGTCACAGCTTCTAATGCACCCACCTATAATGATGGTTTCTTTCTGATCCCACCTCTAGTGTGTCCGGCCACGAAATTATACCAAACGTGCATTTGGCACGGTCCTGACGTACTTGGCAGGCCGCATCGCAGTGTTGCATAAGCCACACATCGACCTGTAGGCTATTATAAAGAAAAACGTGGAGCTCCTGACAACATTTTGGCAAGTCCGTTTAAAAAAAAAAAAAGATAAAGTGTCCAGCCGTTGGTGGAGCTGCGTGTGAAGTCGTTTGTGTTTGTGTCAGTCTCAGACACGCCTGGTGATGTGCAGGAACACGTTTTAATGTGTGCATTAGCACGATGTCTGATGGCTGCACAAAATGTTACCAGCGGATCTGCCGTGCGTAATTGTGGCTCTCCAGCGCGCAACATCACTCCTGTTAAGAGAACTCTGCAGTACTCTGCAGTAAGGTGGTTCACTGTATATACACTCATCTCGTGCACGAAATACTATCTCATACGCACAAATGAATCAAAACGTGGGAACAATTTAATTAAATGATGGAACAAGTTATATCTCGTGCGCATAAAGTAGTAAATTCTGTATGTGTTTAAGAGTAGATATATGTCATATATGACGATCTAGCCTCATTCAATGCCAAACACACACCCATTATCCACATCACACACACACACACACACGCACGCACGCGCGCGCACACACACACAGACATTCTTCAACCTGCTTTTATCCCCTTGTGTTGTTTTAGTTTAGTTTAGTTTTGTTTTTGTACTTTGTTATTTGTCTTTCTCTGTATAATATATTTTGGTCTTTTTTATATATGTCCCTGCACATGTCTTCACTTGTTTTGTAATCACTTTATAACACCATAACAAATGTTTTTTTTAAAAAAAGAATAAATAAAGTAGTAAATTGTGGCCGCAATATATATATTTTTCTCTCTATGGCCACTCCCGGGCTCTGTAGCACCACAGCTTCTTAGATTTGGGTGTTGGTCTAGAAAAACCGGTCTGATCCAGATGCCACTTAAGAGTTTGTCTGTGATTTTTATGCTTTTTAACCTAGGTTTTCTTTTGCATATCACTCCTCGGATTTCATTTTTTAATCGAGCATTGTCATATAAAGTTATATAATGTTACTTCTGGTAGCTCTTTTGCAGACTGGGTTGGGTCAGGATGCAACCGGACACGCCTCTTCGTGTCTCTCCGGACTATATAGCAGACCTGAGCGCAGACAGCCTGGTACGGAAAAACTGGAAGAGCAGCAGCAGTTCAGCAGTCTCAGCTTCTTCTCATCCAGTATCTGTCTTCTATCCTCACCAGGTAATAGGAACTGACTACTAATAATCTGCATGTTTTTGCAAAAATGCTAAGGAATGCTATAAAACTCTCTATTCTATGAAATTATAGATCAATTGCTTATTTTGCCTTTTGAGAAATTCGCCTTTGTTATTCATAGCAATATGAAGTCTTTCCTGATTCTGCATCAAAGGATGCAACAACAGCAAAAAGTTGATACAGATGCATGTTGACAGTTATGTAGCACATATATTTTGAATGCATGTTATAAGTCGTATTTCCTCTGGTGCATGACATATATTCATATTAATTCTATGTTTCCCAATTTTCCACCCAACGCTGGGAAATAATTACACACTGTACAGTACAAGGTAGATGTTTTTTGTCTTGGCGAATGGCTTTAATTTTCTGCCCAAAAACACCACACTAACACTTTGCATTGCAGTTTGACACTAAGTGCACAGGCGGACACGCCCTGGTACATCAGGTGATTTTTCACCACTTTATACCAACACACTTCTATTAACCACATGGTACCTGTGTTACAGGTTTAGCAACGAATGCTGTAGAGTAAATGCACCCATTTGTTCTGAGATAAACAGAACTTTTTAATGGGAATAGAATAAAGCAACGTAATGCACTATTGATCAACTTTTCCCTGAGAACATCAGGTGATGATAAAAAAGTGGGGATCGCTATGTTTGTATGACTTTGAAGAGGGTTTTTTTCTCAGTTTTGCCTGTTTTCTTCAGTCCTGACGTGAGCGCATGGATGGCAGAATTCCATTGTGTATAGGGCTGCAACGATCAATGATTTTCATCACTTGCGTAATCGTTTAGTCTGTAAAATATCCGAAAATGATGAAAAATGCAATTTCTTAAAGCGCAAGCTCTGCAAATTTGTCCAACCAGCTATCCAAAACCCACAGATAATTAGTTTACGATCACATCAGAATAAGAAAAGCAGCAAATCCTCACATATGAGAAGCCATTCGTGCCTGAAAACGTCAATTTCCAGTTCATTTTCTGTCAATCGAGAAATTGATTTATCAGCCCTATATGAAAATGTTGCAAACTATCAACTCTTTAGTTTTAAGGTCAGTTCCTGTCCTCTCTGTGGCCTGATGGGCTACTTGTTAATGACGATGTGTCTTCCCTCAGGCCCTTCGAGAATGCTATTCGAGAATGCAGGGAAGAAGCCCGGCCTGCAGGTGTGGCGGGTAGAAAAGATGGACTTGAAACCCGTCCTTGAAGAATGCTATGGAGAATTCTTCACCGGAGACTGTTACATACTGCTCTGGACCACCTGTGCTCTCTCTTACAACGTTCACTCATGGATTGGTATTGGACTTAGATTCTCTGCTGACACCTCAAGACAAACTCTGGCTTATTGTAGAATTAAATTCCCCTCATTTATCTGTCTATACTCTCTTTTATTTTACAGTAATTCATTGTTTGTTTTTTTACTGTTATCTGTTATTCTACAGGCACTGAAGCTTCTCCGGATGAGAAAGGGTGTGCTGCCATCTTTATGATCCAATTGGATGACTATCTGGAATGTCAGCCAATACAGTTTACTGAGTGGCAAAACCAAGAGTCAGAAACCTTTATGAGCTACTTCAAGAGCATCAAATACAAGGTGAAACATGATATATGCATGTATGTGGTTTTCATGGTAAATCATTTAAAACATATTTTCATAGAAATAAAAAAACAAAAAACTGTGATCTCTGCCTTTAGGAACCAAGAGAGATCAATTCATGTATTTGTACCAGACTACAAATGAAACCAATGTAATGACCTAGGCTAAAGGGCTTGTCTAAGTATTGCATGTTTACATGGAAAGTGAAAGTCGTCACACTGCTATTTTGGGAAATGTGTGGAGTCGTGGCTGGTTGCTTCCTCAGGTTTTCCGCCGAAAGGTTTCCATGGGGAGTTTGAACTGGCCAACAAGGTGAGCAGAAACAGGCTTTCTGATGCCAAAACGCCAGCAGATGTCGTGAGAAGAAGTAGGAAAACAGACCATAGCCAGTGTTTCATTGTAGTATCATAGATGTGAAAAATAGGGAGTTGAAATACTAATACTTTAATAATAAGCCAGAAACTAGACATCTTTAAAGAGGACCTATTATGCTCATTTTCAAGTGCATGCTTGTATTTTGAGTTTCTACTAGAACATGTTTACATGCTTTAATGTTCAAAACACTTTTTTTCTCATACCGGCTATGCTGCAGCACCTCTTTTCACCCTCTGTTCTGTTTGAGCTCTTCCCCACCCAAAAAGTCCAGTCTGCTCTGATTGGTCAGCTGGCCCATTGTTGTGATTGGTCAACCGAAACAAACTCTTCAGACTCCGCTCCAGCGCCACTCTGATTAGCTTTGTTTGAGGGCATGCCAAACTAGCCGCTAGGCAGGTATTATGCAAAAGTAATACTTGGTGACATCATCACGTTACAGAAGAAAAGGCGGGACTTCAAGCAAGGCCTTTCAGGCAGTTCAGAAGCAGTTTTTCTGCGGGGGAAAGTAACTCACTTTGGTGTGGACTTTGGGCTTTGTAACTTTGCAGATTTACATGGACAAAAAACTACTGTATATAACATACTAAAAAGGGAAAGGGAAAAAGCACAAAAGCATAATAGGTCCTCTTTAAAGGAATAGTTTGACATCTTTGATTAATAGTCTATCCTTTGAAATTTACATACCATGCAGTTATTGTTTGAGGTAATAGTCCTAATGCTTTGCTCTTTCTTACTTTTCTCCTGTGATAGAAAGGTGGCGTAAAGTCAGGCTTCAGTCATGTGAACGAAACACATAAAAAACACCTGCTGCAAGTGAAAGGTCGTCGGAGGATCAGAGCCACTGAGGTGGACTTCGCTTGGAGTAGCTTCAATAAAGGAGACTGCTTCATCATTGACTTGGGAGAGGTGATCTAGAAGATAGAATAGATACCCTAATATGTTAGACTGGAACTGTTCAGGCTTCAGGTGTTACAATGTTTCACCATAACTGTCTTTTCATCTTCTTTTCCTCTGCTCCTCTCTGTGAAATGCTAGAACTTGTATCACTGGTCTGGCAGTGAATGCAACTACTTTGAGCGCCTGAAAGCCACTGAGGTGGCCATCGCTATCCGCGACAACGAGCAAAGTGGTCGCGGCAAACTAGAAATGATCGACGAAGGCTGTGAGCCAGAAGAAGTCATTAAAGTGAGCTTTTTTTTTTTTTCTTCAAATTTGAACAGCTTAATTCAGGACACATCTGGCTTAGGCTGCTTGGATGGATGGAAGTGCAACCCATGAGTATGTGTTTATTTATAGGCACTTGGAGAGAAGCCCGACCTCCCGTCAGGAACCTCTGATACACACACCAATAAGCAGAACACGAATGTGGCATCTCTCTATTTGGTAAATATGTGCAAATGTTAAACTTTTAAATTAATTACTTAATGTTACACATAAATGTTACAGCATCTAAAAGATTCAGGTGATAAATATAGATGTTTTGATCATCTCTATACTTTCTAGATTTCTGATGCTGCCGGCTCCATGAAGGCAACTGTGGTGCAGGATAAAAACCCATTCAAACAAGATCAGCTCTCCCAAAATGAATGCTACATCTTGGACAATGGAGGGAACAAGAAGATATTTGTCTGGAAAGGTATTACACACCGTGACATCTATCCATTCCTGCAACCTCTTTGGACACACACAGTTTTGTGAATTTATCAAAGCTCAGTTGTTAGTCAGCACTCTCCAACTGGGAAAATGTGACTCATTCATAGATTTGACCAGAGTTTGTAGTCTCTAACCACTACACCACACCCCAAACTGCAGGTCAGGATGCAAATGCAGATGAGCGCAAGGCAGCACTGGCTGCTGCAAACAAGTTCATTGAAGACAAGAATTACCCCACAGATACTCAGGTAATGTGGCCATGTAGTGAAAGTCTACGACCAGAACTTCATCCTTCCTGTCTTGTCTTCCTGTTTATGAATATGCTTCGCTATCTGTCCATTTCCGACATGAACAGGTCCAGGTGATGCCAGCAGGGGGCGAGACCACCCTGTTCAAGCAATTCTTCTTCAACTGGTTGGACAAGGATGAGACCACTGACCTGAGTAAGCCCTACACCACTGGTCGCATCGCCAAGGTGGAGCAGATTCCCTTCGATGCCTCCAAACTCCACAGCGACAAAAGCATGGCCGCCCAGCACTGCATGGTGGATGATGGCTCCGGGAAAGTCCAGGTACGGTAACTAGCCTGACTCATGCTGTATATTCATTCGTGTAGATGTGACAATGGTGGCTGTCTGTAGATTTGGCGAGTGGAAAAAGGTGATAAAACGGCTGTGGACCCAAACACCTATGGACAGTTCTTTGGAGGCGACTGTTACCTGGTGCTGTACTCCTACAACACGGGAGGCAGAGAGAAGCATATCATCTACATCTGGTGAGTGCAATCTTTTCAGCATGGCTGGATTTACCCTTTAGGGGGGTCCGGGACAAATAATTGTTGTTGGGCATCTACTGACCCCCCTTCTTTAGGAATATGCACCATGTGAGCACAATATAAACTAAAGATTAAGTAAAAACGCAGGAACCATCTTAGTAGATATTTTACTCTATAAGTGCAAATTCCCTTTTTTTTGTGACCAACCTTTTCTTGGTGTTTCACACCATTCATTCAGAATGGCAGAAGCATAACACATTCTTACTCCCAATTCGTCAAGTTCTACAATTTCATTTAGCAGATAAATACCGCCACTTGGTCAGTGCCCCTCGGACTCGGAGACCAATGCTCGGGGTACCCCTCTCGCGTTACTTTTGGACGGACCGGGGATGGCATGTCAATATACGCTCGTTACATGCATAGTGTCCTTTCATAATAAACTTCCGTTTTCACAGGAAGTTAGGTTTAGGCAACACAACCACTTAGTTCGTGGTTGACGTTAACTTCACTGACTAGTGACTCACGGAGCTGACGATACTAACGAGTCACGTAACTAACGAGTCACGTAACTAACGACTCACAGGACTCACGGGACACACAGAACTGACAATACTGATGAGTCGAGTGACACAGACTGACGTGACAATATAAGTTAACGTTGCTTTTAGTTTCATAGGGGACACGAACAGCGGTCTCTTGGTTAAAAGTCTTGTGTTTGTTTGACCCATCCACAAAAACCCTTAAGGCACTCTCACGCTATACGTCACTTGCTCCGACCACCGAATACCGCCGCGGGTGGGTTTACATTGGAGTTAGTTCAAAGCCCGGTTCGTCACATACTGTTGCTAAAGGGTACCTGTTTGTCAGTTTCTGATGCCGAGGGGCACTTACCAAACAGCGGTATTTGACGAGTTGGGCATTTATACAACCGACTGGCATATAATTGCTAGACAAGAGAATGATATAATAAAGTAAGGACAAAAAAAAATAGACGGAAGAAAGTCAAAGTGAAAAAAAGAAAGAGAAACTTGACATGTATAAACAGTTAGAGTCCATCCTTATATTAGATTTATATAGGATTCAACTAAATTGATTTGCTGTCCAGGAGCTGGGGCAGTTGACTTTCTTGCTTTTCAGACTAAATAATGAATATCACCATTGATTTAGCTTGAAGCATGAATGAGTTATGTATACATTATGGCTTTGCTGTCTTTAGGCAAGGACAGAAGTGCTCTATCGATGAACTGGGTGCTTCAGCTGTTCTTGCCATACAACTGGACGATTCCATGGGTGGAGTAGCTACCCAGGTAAGATATTTACTGTGAAAACAAGCTATGTATTATATTCAGGTTATTCTTCAAAGGGATAGTTTGACATCTTGGTAAATACACTTACTTGGCAAAAGTTGATGGGAAGATCAATACCACTCAAATATCTGTGCGTTAAATATGAAGCTATAGAGTGGAAACAGGGGGAAACAGCTAACCTGGTGATAATGAGTGAGCTTTAGAGATGCTTGCAGGTGGGTTTGTTACCTTCGGACAGAGCCAGGCTAGCAGTTTCCCCTTGCTTCCATATGCTAAGCTAAGCGAATCAGCTGTGTACAAAGGTGGACGAAATGACAGCTTCCCGAAAGTGAAGCCAAAACATCTCAATTTCCGCCTGGTGGCAGTATAGGTCATAAATCCCGTATCCGGGATATTTTGGCTTCACTTCTGTACAGTGGGAGGAAGTGGGGAGGCGTCGTCCATCTTTATATACAGTCTATGTATTGAGTGGTATCGATCTTCTCATCTAACTCTCAGTAAGAAAGCAAATAAGCATTTCCCAAAATGCCTTAACTGTTCCGTTTAATAACTCACTCCTGCCATTCAAGCATAGGGTGAAAAAATTCCCATCACCCCTTTCCTCATAATACATGTTGGCCAAGCTACTGCTGTGTCTTGGCAGGTTCGTGTCACTGGGGGCCAAGAACCCCCTCACCTTGTGAGCATATTTAAGGACAAACTTTTGGTCGTCCACCTGGGTGGGACATCCCGCGAGTCTGGCGAGAGCAAGCCTGGCAGCACACGACTCTTCCATATCCGCCAGAACTCCACCAAAGCCACAAGGGGTGTTGAGGTCAGCTTTGTTTATCACATTGAATGTGCGTAAACTGGACGCTTTATAATGAACGATTCACATCATTCTCCCTGTCTTTGTGTCTCGCTGACCCAGGTGGAGCCCACCGCCTCCTCTCTGAACACCAATGATGTGTTTGTGCTGAAGTCGCCTGATTTCCTGTTCCTGTGGAAGGGAAAAGGAGGAACTCCAGAGGAGATGACTGCAGCTAAGTCTGTTGCCGGCCTGCTTGGAAGAAATGTCACTGAGGATGTCACTGAGGTGGAGGAGACCAAGGAGCCAGGTGAGTGATTGTGTGCTGAAAAAAGAGCTTTGATCTCTGCGGTGTAATGTATTTCCTGTGGAAAACTGTGGTTTTCTCCTCGTCGTCAGCTGATTTCTGGGAAGCACTGGGTGGGAAGAAGGACTACCAGACCTCCAAGGCCCTGCAGAGGACAGTCAAGCCTCCACGACTGTTTGCCTGCTCAAACAAGACTGGAAGGCTGATAGTGAGTAACTAAGTTTGCATCTAAAATTAAAATTAAATTTCATTAAGGGGAGATTTTTTTTTACCAATACATCAGACCGGCACAGCGCGGCCTTGACTTTTTGCTAAATACCCGTATGTGCTGGTCTGATGTATTTATTTGACATGTTTTTTTATATAGCCGCTAAACATACTCTTCTCAATATTTAGGCGGAGGAGGTGATCGGTGATTTCACACAGATGGATCTGGCATCCGATGATGTCATGATTCTGGACACCTGGGATCAGGTATATGCTGGCTTCACTTTTAATGGAACCATTCATTGTCAGTTCTCGCAGATCTCATTTTCATCCCTAAATCCCTTTGGTTATCTCTCCCACCAGGTCTTCGTTTGGGTTGGAAACGATGCCAATGAGACAGAGAAAACTGGATCACTCAAGATTGGTAAGACAACCAGAGCTATTAAAGATGAGGAGAAATTAAATAAGAGAATTTGTTCACAAATGTATCCTTGTTTTCCTTTCAGCCGAAGACTATGTGAAGTTGGATACCTCTGGCCGTAGCGGTATCCCCATCATCACCATTAAACAGGGGAGCGAGCCTCTCCCCTTCACCGGATGGTTCCAAGCCTGGGACCCCGAGATGTTTGACCCCAAGAAGTGGAACGCCAAGGACTGGAGCAAAAATTGCATGCAGATCCTGCAAACCCGGAAAAGGGTAAAAAAGCAGTAGCATCAGCAAGAAACCTGCAAAGATCCATTACTTATCGTGTATCGTTGGACTTCAAAGAATAATTAACCTGCAAGATAATGTGAGCTGGGAATTTCAAAGTTCTGTGTGGGTGGAGGGCAGCTTAGAGATGCATTAAATATTTCACATCCCTTTTTGCAACTCTGATGTAGGGCAGAATCACAGGTACACAATCACAGTATCTAAAATATATTGAATCAAACCTTTGCTGGGAACGTTTCTGGAATTTTCGTATGCATTAAAATGATAAACTGTTTATGGTCCAGTGAAAGATGATGCACTATTTCTCCCAAGTTCGGTGTGGCCTTAAGCACATTTTGAAAATTTACATTTATCATGGATGAGTTTCTGCCATTTTAAACGTCTGTAAATGTTTGTATTTCTGTTTGCGACAAAACAAATGTGTATTTTTATGTAACATTTTCCTTTTCACAGCGTAGCTTGCAAAGACAAATTTAAGTTGAGGAATTCTGAATTTGAATAAAAATATGACCTTGTTTGGAGATTGTCTTTTCTGATTGCTTTTCTTTATTCAAACAAGAACATGTGCTTTTATGTCAAGTATTTGAGTCAAGTTAATGAAGTTCACTGCAAAAACAAACTTGTTATCATGAGCCTAAATCCTCACCAGGCATCAGCGCCATGTGTAGGCCGGGCTTGATGATAATCTTCAGCCCATGTGCACAAGGCTTCTGCTGAGTTGCAGCCCTGTGGATTAAGGAAGGGGCTTTAGTTGTGCCTCCACGTCGCCCATTACCTTCCGTCTTTTGTTCTTCTTCATTCCGTTGCTGGAGCTGCAGGACAAACACTAACCAGGCACAATGACTCAGAAGGTGGTACTCATCACAGGCTGCTCCTCTGGGATCGGCCTCGCCTTGGCTGCCCGCATCGCAAAAGATGAGAAGAAAAGATTCATGGGTAAAATTGACACATTTAAAAACTTTGTCAAAACTTACAGTAAAGGATTCAAAACAAATTAAGGAAAGTTCATTTTTTAAAGTTGTCTGTATTGCACATTCATCAGGTTGTAACTGCTGAAGAAAACTTAGAATGGGAGAATTTAACAGCAAAGGGACTGTATGAAAATGATGAGGTGGTTGAAGTAGTACGTTTAAAGTTGTGCACCATTTTAAATTCTTTATGCACCCTGGGTTTTTTTATTATTAACGGCACCAATTCAACACTGTTATATTATTTTGACATATTATAGGGGAGGGTGTTGCAGTATTTTTCTATGTCAAGGGGAGGGTCCAATTTGAGTAAAGTTGCCTCTTTAAAAAAAGTTGTTCCCCCCACCCCAATACGTTTCATACAGCCCCTTATTTAAACTAAAGTTTGATGAATAATAATGGTGAATATTCACGATTATGGCAATACAAGTGACTTCTAATAATAGTAGTGGTTACATGGCAGCACAAAAGTGTGAAAGGCACTACAGAAGTAATACTGAATATTATGCTTTTGGAAACTAATCATTCAAAGTTATGTGCTTGCAATTATTTTTTTTTATGCTGTTATTTCTAAATAATTATCTATGATCTCGAGATCACAAAGCTTGTTTTCTTGAGATAACGACATAATTAACTTGTGATCTTGAGATAACAGTATTAAAAAAAATGTATTGCAAGCACGGCCATTCTTGGCTTCCGTAATTACAGTTATTTTGTAAATATAAGAATATATGCTTAGGTAACCCATCATTTGCCAAGAAACTGATTATATTTCAGTCATAAATATATTCTATTTATACAAATCACAAAAGGAAACCACATTTTCTTAGCAGTGCAGATTGTTTGGTTGATTGTTTTGCTCTGAAACTTGTGCCAGCACTAACTCAACAATGACGTCTCTTTCCAGAGACAATGTCCTGGTTACTCTGGATAATCCACACTCCTCACTGTCAACAGTTTTCATTGGAACTGCTTTTGTACGGAACAAATAGTCCCAACGTCTGCAGATTGTCCTGAGCAACTAGGACATTCTGGAAAAAAGACGTTGCAGTTGAGTTTAACAGTTGTCATGTTTTCCAATGCTTTGAACATCATAAACAAATACTTTATATAACCTATAATTCTATAGCCTCTTTGTATTTGTGTAGCAGCAGATATTTAGAGACAAAATCTAAGAAAATTAAATCAAAACTATCTGCAGAGCCACTAGGGGTAAGCTATAAAATACGTTTTTAATTTGTGATGGTAGGTAGGTGCACTGGCCCTTGATAAAGTCTCTAATGTCTGTTGGTAGACTTTAATTCTACTTGTTTTTTGTAGTCTATGCCACCATGAGGAACCTAAGCAAGGGTGAGATGCTGGTCGAGTCAGTAGGTCGGTGTCTGGGCCGGACTTTGGAGATCAAACAGTTGGATGTATGTAACGAGGACTCCATCAAAGCCTGTGTGGACAGCCTGCCTGAGCGCAGGGTGGACATTCTTAGTAAGCCCACACCATTTTGTTCACAATGCAACCAGAAAATTCTGCAACTGCGCACCCCATTTCGACTGTTATCAGTTCATTATATGTGTGTTATCAGTCGCTATAAGCCTCATAGATATAGGGCAGTAGGGGCCTGCTACACCTACTTCGTTGTAAAAGTGAAAGTGAAACTTAAAAGCAACAAATGTTAACACGTTGTAAAACCAAATGAAACGTTACGTTTTGAACATAAACAAAACAGCTTGTTTAGGCAACAAAACTACAACTTTTTTGGGTAAAGGCAACAAAACCACTCCCAGGAGCAGTGTTTAGGATCTGGCGGAATGTCGCGGTATCTCGCAGTAAGGTTGCAGATTGCAACCAACTGAAGCCTCGTCTGTGTGCCAAGCGTGTAGAAGAGCTACGGTGATCGATGCAAAAACGCAAATGGCTCTCTAGAGTCAGTTGTTGAGTAACGAAGGTCATTTGGAGCTGAGCCAATGCATAAAATGTGTGTAAGTGGGAAGTGAGTGGTGAAGCAAGAGAGAGAGAGGGGCGGCGACTGAGGCGAGTAACGTTATCGACTCCGTCCTAAGCAGGAAATGTTAACAGTGTTTGGTTTGTCCGTTCTGGGCTACTGTAGAAACATGGCAGTGCAACATGGCGGACTCCGTGAAGAGGACCCACTCCCTATGTATATATAAACAGCTCATTTTAAGGTAACAAAAACACAACAATTCTTATTTTCAGGTGATTATACGCTCAAGAAAACATACTTATTAATGTTATATTCCATTTCTTCCAAAAGATCCCTCTAATTGCTACACACTGGTCCTTTAAGTTTAGAGAAAAAGATCGTGATTTGGCTTAAAATAACTATGTTTGAAAAGTGAAAATGAAATTTAAGGTTGTGAACACAGCATTGGGTTCACATGGGATGCAAACCCCTGTCGCCTGGGTGAAAGCCGTGTGTTTTGCATCCCATCCATCATCCCAGACCTCCACTCCTTAGCAGAACCCCATAGCACCAGATTTCTGTTTTTGCTACTGTCATAATTACTACAGTCGCTAGAGATTCCTGTCTTCTGCTTTTATTTCCACTTTTGGTGATCACCCATGTGAATCAATGACAACACCTACTAGTGACTGTAGCAGGCCCCTACTGACCCACATCTATGAGCCTTATAATCTCTGATAACGCCCATTTAATGACCTGATATCTAACCGGCTGAACTGTCGCTACTCACAAATACGCATATTTTTCTTATACATGCTTTGATAACATTTCTTGCCATGCCTGACTTCCTCTCGCAGTAAGTAATGCTGGGATGGGTCTGATTGGACCCATCGAATGTCAGTCTATCGATGAGATGAAGACTGTCATGGACACCAACTTCTTTGGGCTTGTGCGTTTGCTGAAGGAAATCCTACCTGACATGAAGAGGAGGAAAAAGGGCCATATTGTGGTCATCAGCAGCGTCATGGGCATTCAGGGTGAGTATGGTTACATCTGTTCATCTTGATCAGCGTTTGTTTATGGTGATAAAACACTGTCTTAACAGTGTCTCATTCTGTTTTTCAGGGATTTTATTCAATGACGTCTATGCAGCATCCAAGTTCGCAGTGGAAGGCTTCTGCGAAAGCTTAGCAGTGCAAGCCCTGAGGTTTAATCTCAAGTAAGACTCTGATTCTTTTATGCTACTTCTGCAGAACACACAGACTACGCACTACTCATTTTATTTGGTGCTGGTTTTTCAAATTGTGCTCACAAGGCTGGGATCAGTGAGGGAAACCACATTCCCCTTCAGAACTAACATGTAAATGCCTACAAACTAGCACTTACTGTATCTATGGTGAAACATCTGCTGCTGCACACTCATATTGCACATCCAGAACATTGTCTTACCATTGAGAGGAAGATATGCTAACCAAGGTATGTCATGGTAAAACAACAAAGAAACCACACAACACCCTGGCCTGGGGCAAGTGTTAACTTGCCAGGAATATTAAAGGAAATAGTTCTGCAGGGTGGTTCCAAATAAATACAGTATATTAAAAGTAACATTGTCTCCGTAGCATTCAGTTACCTTTTAACTTAGCATGCTGCTCTTCAGCTTCCTATGGGATTTGATTATGTTTATATTGTACTTGTCTTTTTTTCTTTTCCTCAGTATCAGCCTGATAGAGCCAGGTCCAGTGATAACAGAGTTTGAGCGTAAAGTCTACGAGGAGGGCATGAAGACTGATCTCAGCAAAGCTGACAAAATCACTGCTGACATGTTCACGAACATCTACTTGAAGAACTACAATCAGATCTTTGAAACCCTCGGGCAGACTGCTGACGATGTAGCAGAGGTATAGTAGTGTTTGTCCACCCATCATTTATTGCCCACTGTAACTGAGTTGAGTTACTGTGCATTGTCTGTACCTGTGGTTTATGTTTGCTCTGTGTTTTTCCTCTTGTAGCATACTCTCAAGATCATCACCATGGACGATCCTCCTTTCCGTCATCAGACGAACACGCTTTACACCCCTATGACCACACTTAAATATGCTGACCCCAACGGCGACCTCCCGATTGACACGTTTTACAAAATGGTGTTTGAACACGACAAGGTCTTCAACGCCAGTCTGAACTTCCTGAAACTTCTGCGCTGGAGAAGTCGAAAGAGCTTTACCTTAGAAAAGGACAAGAGCAACTAACTAATGGAGTCATTTTTTGGCAAGATGTATTCATCCATGTATAGATTTCCTGTAATATTCCTTTATTCCCTTTGAATTTTAGCTGTAAGACATCTGATGAAATGCTGAAACAATGATTATTGTCAACAAATAAAAATATGAAAGCCATAAATAAAAGTGACAATGCAATCTTTTTTTTTTTTCTTTACATGTGTCTGTGAGCTCCATCTACAGGCTTGAAACCACACTCTGGTACATTCAACCGACTACCATAACTCTCTCAACTCGTTAAGCCGCCAAGCCCTTTATTACACAATATGTAAGTAGTAAGCAAAACTGTGAAGGGCAGAGACAAAGTCAATGCATCAGATGAGGATTATGCTGCCTTATTGGGAGGTGTTTATATTTCAGGACATCCTAAATGTTTAGAAGCCATCTTTAAAAGATATGGATTACTTTATGAATCAGTTGTGTTAGTGACATATTGTTTTTTGTGACACTAGATTATGTAAAATGTTTACACATGGCCTAATCTGGGATTCAGCTAATTGAGCCTCTCACCACATAAGATAAGATAAGATAAGATATTCCTTTATTAGTCCCGCAGTGGGGAAATTTGCAGTGTACAGCAGCAAAGGGGATGGTGCAAAAAACAAGATCCATCAGCTAACACAGTAAAAAAGAACTAAACAAAGTGTAACAAAATATGAACCATTATAAATAAATAGATAGATAGATAGATAGATAGATAGATAGATAGTAACTTTATTGATCCCGAGGGAAATTCAAGTTTCCAGCATCACAGTTCCATAGTGCAAAACATGTTAGTAAAAAGGCAGTAAAAAAGTTAGTAGTGCAAAGTACAAAGTACAAAAAGATGTACCAGATATAAAAATACAAGGAGATGAAGAAAACTGTTAAAACTGAATATAGTGCAACAGCTGTGATACAGGACCATTAAAAGAAAGTGAATATAGTGCAGAGGAGACTGTTAAGAGTGAGTATAGTGCAGGGTAACTCCAGTAGCTTAGTCTAAAGTGCACTGTGTGCATTATTATCCATCCTGCAGACCGTCCTGAGTCGGTCTGTGGAGCATTTGGGGAGCAGCAGCCATGTATTGACAATAAACAGACTATTAACAAACACATGGACTTTAATTAAGAAACATTTCATAAAGATATTTATGAGTTCTTAATATGTATGCAGAGAACAGAAAACAATATAATAAAATAAAATATAATATAATATAATATAAATGTGTAATTCTCGAAGTGAACAGTAGATGGAGGTAAACCGTAGCTAGGCGGCTTCAGACATCACCTTGGTTACGCCCCATGGTTACCGCCCCCATCCGGTCATTGTCTGACGTCGTATCCGGACAAATTTAAGCTAGCTAATGTTTCCCGGAATATGAAGACTGTAAATTAACTGCTGGGAGCTTTAATATTGTTTTTGACCCATTTGAGTCGATGCAAGGAAGTGTAACCTGCAGTTTTGTGGTGACTTCATTCAGCTCGTCGTCTCTACTTCGCCGACTACTGAGCTGTAGTTGTATATATATATATATACATATATATATATATGTGTGACAGCAGGAGCAGCTCATTGTTAGCCTCACTGTAGCCATGCTCTCACACTTTCACTTGTCTTCTGGGTTACGACTCTCCGGCTGCAGCGACCACAGCTAAGCGTATTTATCCAGTATTAATGTTCTCTTTATTTGCTCTTTAGTGTTTATTGGACCTGTAAGTTTCTGTAACAGCGGTGGTCTGTTTGTTTCAACACGTAAAAGTCGCTTAACGTTAGTCAGCAAGCTAACCAGCCGGCTAACTTTGAGGAAACATCTCTTTTTTATGACATTTAACCGGATGTTGACGTTGTTGTGACCTGGACAGTCAACTCCAGGAGGCTTTGTGTCGTGGTGGTCTGCTGCTAACGTTGTTCAAGAACCAGGAGCTTTAATTTCTGGTGGTTTTGTGGTCATTTTTGCCCTGCCACGATGGCTTCTTCCTCTGGAAATGACGACGACCTGACCATCCCCAGAGCAGCCATCAACAAGATGATTAAAGAGACTCTCCCTAACGTGAGGGTGGCCAACGACGCCAGGGAGCTGGTGGTGAACTGCTGCACGGAGTTCATCCACCTCATCTCCTCAGAGGCCAATGAAATATGCAACAAGTCCGACAAGAAGACCATCTCTCCTGAGCATGTCATCAATGGTGAGTCCCACATTGCTCCATGTCTAGAGTAGAATAGAAAACAACCATATTGGCAAGAGGTGGCTTGTTCCAGATATATTGGGGCATAAAAACTGAATGCTGCTTCTGCATGTTTAGTTCTGACTCTGGGGACACTAAGCAGACCTGACCCAGATGACCTGAGAAAGAAGGAAGTTCTTATTATACTAGGGAGGACCTTTTTTATTTTAGAAAATATAAGTACAATAACAATATTTACATAGAAAACACATTTAAAAAAGTAAAACAAAAATAAAAAATAAAATACAATAAACAACAACCAAAAACACACATGTATAGAGGAAAAAGTGATATAAAATCAGAACAGAATTTCACCGGTCAAAAATACAACCATATTGGCAAGAGGTGGCAACTGAGAGCCATAAAATAATTGGAATAAAGTTAAAGTACTCATTCATTACACTATACTTGGGAAAAATACCAGAAATTGTTTTACACAAAGATAAATATTTAATAAAGATTCTCTTGGCAAGTAGTAAGAAAGCCATAACTCGAAAGTGGTTGCAGACTGATCCTCCAACATTAGACCAATGGCGGGGTATTATAAATCAAATATATTGTATGGAAAGACTCACATTTATTTTAAGGCTTGAATTGGAAAAAAAGTATTAAGTACTGGGAAAAAAATGGATTGTGTATTTACACCGTTGATTGAAGTGTGACATCTTATATTAAGATGTATTTACAAAAATGTACTGTGACCTGACATTGTAACAACCATGATGACCTCATGTTCCTTGTTCTCAAATTAAAAAAAGAGTTTAAAAAAAAAAAGAATAGAATAGAAAGCTTTATTGTCATCCTATTAAATACAACGAGATTCACAGTTGCCACTTCTGGTCATATGCTTTAAAACAAATACTTGACAAGATTAAAAGGAGGCAGATAAAACATATACCAGGTAAAACACACACACACAGTTATAAAGCAAATAAAACAGGTAAAGTAGATGTAATAAATAAATATAAACAGAAGTGTTACAGTAGAGGTATAAAATATAAGAAAAATAGATGTAATGTAAACAGAGGTAATTGCACTTGTAAAATAGGTAGGGTAGATGTAATAAATAAAATGTAAACAAAGGTAGTTGCACTTGAGGTGTATATTGCATCAAGGATATATTGCACAGACAAATGTATTTCACATTCAGTGTATTAATATTGCACAGAGTTATTGTTTTGTTCAGTGTCCGTATGGCCTAGGGAAAGAAACTGTTTGTATCGAGGGATGCAGAAGGGGGGGGGGTGTGACCCCATCTCCCTGCCGTAAATATGAAACCACAGAGAGTAATCATTTCGCTTTCGCTTACTACAGCCCTAGAGAGCCTGGGTTTCGCTTCATACATCACGGAGGTGAAGGACGTCCTGCAGGAGTGTAAAACAGTAGCCCTGAAGAGGAGGAAGGCCAGCTCTCGACTGGAGAACCTGGGTATCCCAGAGGAAGAGCTCCTCAGACAACAACAGGAATTGTTTGCCAAGGTATGATCTGAAAAATACTGACAAATCTACAATTCTCTATGTTCTGATGCTGTGGATGAGCACCCCCCATTTTACCTGTGCATCTAATGTAGAGCTGGGGGCTGGAAATCACTGTATGGTAGTTTCAGTACCCACAATAACATTGGGATTGTAATACAGGCAATTTAGCAATATGTGGTATATTGTAAGATTGCAATCTTGGTGTGTGCGCAAGTGAAAAAAAAAACAATAATAATAAATACCTCTTTTTGTATTTCTATGGGAGTGTTTTAAACACTTTTGGCATGGTCACCCCTTGTTCACAATTTGAAAAAAATAATATATTAGGTTACACATTACAGTTTTGTGTACAAACAGGTAAGATAGCAGACAATCAAATGTGCAGTTATCATTAAAGCTGCAGTAGGCAAAATGTTTTTGGCATCATTGGGCACAATTTACATAACCTTTCAGCATATTGTAATTCAAGTGTTCTGAGAGATAACTGGACTTCTGCGCCTCCTCATGGCTCTGTTTTCAGGCTTTAAAAAAATCTGGACCGTGACGGGAGACTTTGGCCAATCACAGGTCATTTCAGAGAGAGAGAGCGTTCCTATTGGCTGTTCATTCAGCGGTGGCAGCTGTCAGTCACTCGCAAACTCCAATCAAACGGTCAAACTAGGCAACGCTGATCAAACATGAATTAATATTCTGTTACTGTAATGCCTATTTACTGGCGTAAAATGTTTTCAGAAACATCTTGTAGTGTACTGTTTAGCTGTAAAATGAGAAAGTTTGCTACGGCTGGTGGGCAGTGCTTGGTATTTTCTCAACTGATCTCAACAACGTGGTTGCCGGGTCGCAAAATTTCAAATTTTACTGCTAAACAGTACACAACAAGATGTTTCTGAAAACATTTGAGGTGAGAAATAGGCATTACAGTAACAGAATATTGATTAATATTTGATCAGCGCTGCCTAATTTGACCGTTTGATCGGAGTTTGCAAGTGATTGACAGTTGCTCTGATTGGTTGTTTTCCTCTGGTCTGTGATATCTTGCAGATGCCATTAGGAGCACCGGAGGACACCGAGGCACATGTTTTTTTTCAGATTACCTGTCTCATGCACTACTGTCATGATATAGTGACCGTTTTATAAAAATAACTTTTTTAATGATATTTGTTCCAATTCTACCCACTGCTGCTTTCAGTGCCCACAATAACATTGGGATTGTAATACAGGCAATTATATGTGATATATTGTAAGATTGCAGTCTTTGTGTGTGTAAGTGAAGAAGTAAAACAGAATAATAATAATAGCCATACTAATAATTGTTATTCTTACTATTGTTGTTATTATATAATAAATACCTATTTTTTTTACTATGGGAGTGTTTTAAACACTTTTTTTGCATGGTCACCCCTTGTTCACAATTTGAAAAATAAGAGTTATTAATATACTGTATTAGTTTACACATTACAGTTTTGTGTACAAACAGGTATGGAAGCAGACATTCAAACATTCAGAGCTATTATTAATAAGTAAAATGTACATCAAATTCAAGAAAAAATGGCAATAAATTACAAGAGACAGTTTAATAAAAGTCAAGTAAATGATAGGTGTAGTCTAAGCAAATATAGGTATTTAAACTGTAGTGTAAAATGTGAACATGATTTGTGATTTTTATTGCTCATTCTCTAGTATGCCAACCCTGTTTCACTGCACATATGGAGAAATATGAGTACGTGTGACAATTAAATTTAATTTAATTTAAATGTAACAACCATGAACCGTCACAAGAAGGTGCTGTTTAAACATCTGCTGTTAGTAAGTGTCACAATTGAACACGTTGAAGTATTGTGGTACCTATGGGAAGTGGCTCTGCAGATAGTCATGTAGGAGTCCGGTCTTACAGGTCTTGTAGGCGAGGTGCGCCTCTTCAGAAAGGTAACTACGTGTCAGGGCGATGTGGAGACAAAAAAACTGCAATTAATTTGGTTTCTGCAATTAATTCTAGTTTTGTATCTGCTCCTGCAAAAAAATGCTAATCGCTTTAAAATAAGGAATAATCCCACAACGTTCATTATTCATATTCAACATTAATTATTATTAGTTATTCTTGTACTGATATCACTGTCTTATGTGTAGAGGTGCATGTGTACATTAGTGTGGCAGCGGCACTGTCTCAAAGCTTCAAATACCTTCGAATATTTCTCACAGAAGCTTCGAAGCCCAAAAATGTGTGCTCAAGACAACACTAACAAATGCACAATATTGCACGACACATCCATCTAATGAACTTGTAGCAGTGCTATGCTAATCAATAAATATCTCCTTGTAACAACTAATTCATCATAATTCAGCTTCAGTAATGTATTGCAGAAAACTTATTGTTACAATTTTTCTCATGCCTAAAGGTCTTTTCACACGGACAAAACGAAAATGCTAAATATTTGTTGGCGATTTTTCGCATTCAAGCCTTTCACACCAAGGCCGGAGTGTAAATGTTGAGCTTATTGCACTGGTTTTCATCATTCATGACTGGACTGGATCATATGTAGTACATGTGTTTATTATAATTATGTGATATTTGGCCTTTAATACAAGGCTTAATGGTCAGTTTATAATGGTCATCTTAACTCTGGGGCTCCGTGTTTTCCTCAAGGAAAGACAGTGAGGATAGTTTGAAGCATCAACGCTTCATTCATAACGTTGACACTGTAATTATCATTACAAACTTACAGAAACATTGCATGAAATTGTCCACCTTCTCTCTCCCTCACACACACACAGTAACTTGCCAGCTGGCACTCACCTGTAACTGGGCGGTCTGCTCCATCCATAAACAGAATTATGACATTGACGTCCGAGAAAATCTATTGATACTGTGAGCAAAAGTCATTAGTTTATTGGTTGGTTTTTATCGGCATCTGAAATTCCCAGAAATCAAAACAACTGCGGAAAAAAAACACTGCATTGTGAAAAATAGGAAAGTTTCAGATTCAATGTGGATAGACTCATAGAGATAGATGGGTTTGATTTCTTAGGGCTTTTTCATATTAGGTATGATTGACCTGTACGTTGCCTGAGTATGATTGCTGACTCTACACTCTGTTTCCCCCACTGAGCAGAGAGAGAAGCTGAGTTTCCTGCTCTATCACCCATGACCGTACAGTTCAGAGGATGAGATCGGCGATGCCGCAAGCATGTACAGATTTCGGAAGATACCAGCGGCGTTGGAAAAAAGCACTTTCAAAACTACTTGCTGACTGCTAACGCGTTAACTAGCAGTCCACTTACGTGTTTTGTTACAGTCGACTTTCACACGCGATGCGAACCGTACCCGAGTACACATGAACCGTATTCCAGACCACTTTTTCAAGTGGACTCGAGTACGGATCGACGAATCGTGCTCGAGTACAGTACGGAGCGTTCACACTAATCAAACAAACTGAACTTTGGGGTCAAGGGTACTCTGATCCGGGCCTGGGTCCCTGATGTGAAAGCACCCATAAATTGATGTGCAATTTATTCGCATGAATTATTTGCGTTTGGTCTGAAAATACCTTAATGCATATAATAGCATAATATCTGAGTCAAATATGAGTAAAAAATACTGTGATATTTGAGTTGCTCAGCTCTAATTTCACATCAGATACCACCATCATGATCCGTTGTAGTCACCTAATGAGCTCTTCATTCGCCTTCCCTCGTCTCACGTCTCTGTTTTGGTTTGACCTCGCAGGCGCGGCAGCAGCAGGCAGAGCTCGCCCAGCAAGAGTGGTTACAGATGCAGCAGGCCGCCCAACAGGCACAGATGGCTGCCGCATCTGCCAGCGCCGCCCAGCAGGCCGGTTCCTCTCAGGATGAAGACGAAGAGGAAGACATGTGATCCCAGGACGCCGTTCCACTTGTCCGAATCGCTTCCTTGGGACAGCGTTGGCACACAAATCTCTTGGCGCTGTCATCGGCAGAGACATAAGGCGGGCTTGACCGCCGGTATACATCAGTGTAACATGGAGCGTGAACATTGGAATGGACACTGAAGAGAAAGACAAAGGGGGATTTCAAGATAGCCACACGTTCAGACACCAGTATCTGAAAATGATTTGGATTCAGAGGCTGTTAATGAAGTTTTTGTCTCATCTTCCCCCCTTTTTTTCCCCCCCAGTTGCTTCTGTTTAATTATGTCTTGATATTATGTTGTGAGTAATTGTAGCTTTCTGGATGTGTTGTGGACACTGAAGGCAGACACTGCCTGGGATATGTCAGTGAATTTTGTGATAATGCAGCAAGTGTTCGCTCCTTCAGGTACTGCACCAGATAGCTTACCTATGTTATCCGTTGTACTGGATCACTTTTGGTGGTTTAGGGGAACTGCTTAAGAATAATTTCAGAGCAGTCGATTTCTCCTTTCTTGTGGTTTTGATGGTCAGTTTTACAGAAAGGGTTTTCTCTACCCCCTCTTGGTATATTTGTTCAACAGAGGATCATTTGAGGGGTTGTGAATATAGGATTTTTTTGTTAAGTAGAGAAATAAATGGACATTTTTGGTTAATTTTAGCTCATTCGGATGCTTTATGTTGTATTTCCTTTCTACCTTAAAAACAACCACAGTATTGCTAATTAGCTACACCTTTCAGAAACTGTATATTTTTGTCTCATAGAACCAAAGATAGAGGACAGGACAGACTAACAGCCCAGAGTTAGTGTTTTTTAAAGGTGTAGGTGCTACAGTGATTCTCGTTGCTGACTCCAGGTCGGTGTAAACAACGTTATGGATTATTAACCTATGACTTTGTAAGATATCTTTGATATCCATGCAGAATTTGTTATTTCCCTTCTCTTCGGGTGCAGTATCAAATATTCACATTGTGACTGTGGTCAATCCTCAGCGTGAAGACAAGTAACCTAGTTGTGATACACATTCACTCACCTATGCTACAAAGTTGTATTCTTTAAGCAATAAAGGAATCATGTTTTATAGACAATTGTTTAGCATGTTTTTAATCCTAGAAAACCATTCTTTGTTTATTGTTCTGAATCGAAACACATGATGGTTACACCCCCCATCCCCCTCTGCACTCACTCTGACTGATGATTTGCGACTCCTGGGAGAGTCAGATGTGTGTGAGCAGGTAGACGAGCAGCACTGGAGCACTTAGCCTATATTGGGACCACGGGCTCACTTTTCCCAAATTCTCTTAAAAATGGCAGGAGCGATCATAGAGAACATGAGCACTAAGAAATTGGTTTTCTTGGGTTTGTTTATTCTTATTTTCCAAGTTCTTTCCATCATGGTTGGAGCATTAATCGGTAAGTAGTCAGAAATGTATTACTTATAAATTGAATATTGAATTGTTGTAGAAACAGTATTTCTAGAAAGTGACCTACATGTGGTTTGTGTGTTGAAAGCGCACCAGAAATCAGTTTATTTGATCTCCCAATGTGGCTAAATAAGAAAGACAAAGCTTTATTCTCTGTATTTTAAGTGTATAACATATTCACAACTATGTTTTCATTATTTGTATTTTTATTTTTAAATTTCAATTCTAATGGTAATGAAGTGATATTTTTCACCGGTTGTCCACATTAGGTCAGATAATCCTTTATTATATGTTAATATTATATATTAAAGTGTTAAGCAGCAGAAGGACCTGCAGTATCTCTCTTTCACACACCGCGGGTGAAGCAGCCTGTCACTGAAAGACCTATTTAATAACGCATGGTGTGAACACGCGTCTTTTGTAGTCCATCTTCGAAGCATTGTAGTTTCACCACTGCAGACCGTCACTAATATCTGCCGCCGCGGCACCATAACTACGGCGCATATAGTGTAGGTGGAGTCAGATCCTCTTAACAACGCGGTTGTCCTTCTGAATTCTCCTTCTCATCTTTCCTTGACCTCATGACGTTTTCCATCGAGGTCAAGAAAAAGTGGTTAGGAAAAGACATTAGGATGTAATTTTTTGACTTTTCGACCGCAACCTGGCTCAAGAGAGAGCCTTTCAATTTTTATGTGACGGTCACCGCAGTTCTCCGACACGCTTGTGAAACTGCGGTAACATGAGCCGCAAAGTACAAAACTGTGGTACTGCCAGCCACCGTCTGACTTCCGTTGCTCCTATAATAGTGTTATTATGGTAAGGATGGCCTCTGAGCAAGGCTAACGGCGTTACGGTTTTGCCCTCGGCAACTCATGTTACCGCAGTCTTAGGAAGGGAGGAGTGAGTGGAGGGGGACTCAGTTGGTTGCAATCTGCAACCACATCACTAGATGCCACCAAATTCTACACACTGTCCCTTTAATAGAACAAACCACATGTCTCTGACAGATTATTCCCCTTTGCCATAGCTCCCAGTCCCACCAGTGCCATTCGCTACTTGGCCACCAAATGCATCAATCGCCACAGGGCACCCGGCTGGCTCGTGCCGTGGGGATCAAATCGGTGCCAGCAGATCCACAGTTTCGCTGAGCCTCTGGCAAAAACACTGGATGCCAACGACATAGTTTTCGCTGTGCACGTCCCTCTTCCCAACAGGGAGATGAGTCCCTGGTTTCAGTATATGCTGGCTGTTCTGCAGTTCGACATCACATTCAAAATGATCAATCAGATTGGTAAGAGGTGTGTCTTTGTTGTAAGTGTATAGGTCCAAGCTCCTCGGTTCTGGTGGATATCTAACAAACTGGATCTCATCCCTGTTTTGTTCAGAAGATGATGTCATCATCACTATTGATGCTGGCCTGGCATACAGGGATGATTTGATATCTGAGTGGACCACAAAGTTTCACTCAGTGGAGCAAAGGCCACTCAGGTGCATATTTGCAGTCCCTAAGGTAAACCTGCATTGAATACATGCAAATACCATATAATATAATATATACGTATAATAATATCTCTGCTTATTAAACTGTAACAGTCCATGCTTTCGCAGACGTATGAAAACGAAGGCCGCTTTTACCACTGTGACCCCATACCATTCATGGAGCTGGGTAGTGTGGCCCACAAATATTTTTTGATTAACCTGCGCTTGCCAGTGAACGACACAGTGAATGTTGGAATTGGAGAAATAGAAGATCTCCATATAGTGGTGAGTACAATTTAACTTCCTTTATATGTTTTGATTGAATTCAAATCTCAAAGTCTGCATGTTTTCCATTCAAACATTTAATGTCCCTCTTCTCTAAGGGCATCCACCAGAACGGAGGCTTCACTAAAGTGTGGATCAGCATGAAGACTGTGTTCAGTCCTTGGATATTTGTGGCTACAGTTTGGTACTGGCACAGGATCGGCCTCATGGCGAGACCTCCAGTCCTTTTGGAAAAGTATGAGCCAATAAGAAAGAATGGCTAAATGTCTTTATCAAACCAACCGCTTTGACTTATAGCCATGTCAAGAATATTGCTAAATTTGAGCATTAAAGTTACAAACAAATGGAACCCTAAAGTGTTCAATATTAGATAGACAAGTTACACATTGTGATAATTATATAGTAATTAGTGCTGTTAAATAATTCAAATATTTAATAACAAATTAATCACATTTTTTATCTGTTCAAAATGTACCTTAAAGGGAGATTTGTCATGTATTTAACACTCTTATCAAGATGGGAGTGGACAAATATGCTTGCTTTATGCAAATGTATGTATATATTTATTATTGGAAATCAATTAACAACACAAAACTATGACAAATATTGTCCAGAAACCCTCACAGGTACTACATTTAGTATAAAAAAATATGCTCAAATCATAACATGGACAACTCAAACCCAACAGGCAACAACAGCTGCCAGTATGTCATTGTGCTGACTTGACTATGACTTGCCCCAAACTGCATGTGATTATTATAAAGTGGGAATGTCTGTAAAGGGGAGACTCGTAGGTACCCATAGAACCCATTTTCATTAACATATCTGGAGGTCAGAGGTCAAGGGACCCATTTGAAAATGACCACAGCAGTTTTTCATCGCCAAAATGTTTTTGTTTGGAGCATTATTTAACCTCCTTTGCGACAAGCTAGTATGACATGGTTGGTACCAATGGATTCCTTACATTTTCTAGTTTAATATGTTACCAGTATCTCCACTCTAGCTTAAAAGTTAGCCTGCTACGTTAATGCGTTAAAGAAATTAGTGGCGTTAACACTAATTTGCGATAACGTGTTATTATTGCCTTAACTTTGACAGCCCTAATAATAATAAATAAATAATAGGAATAAATTTGACCGAAAACAAATAAATCCAAATGTCTTTTTTAAAAAGTCTTTTGTTTTTTCATGTCAATGTTTTTTCATGTTCATGTCATGTAAAGCTATTTGTTGCTAGTTAGCTAGCTGGCAGTTAGTTAGCGTGCTGGGCAGCTGGGGGCTTGTGATTGGCTGAAAGATGAGGGGGGGGGCGGGAATTGGTGACAACTCCACTATCATGAAAAGGGACAAAAAGTGATATTATAAGATAAGATAAGTAATAAGATTATGAAATGAAATGTAACATTAAGTAAAAATGTCACCACGAAAAATACCATTATTAGATACTTTTGGAAGAAAAAACATTATAATTAAATAAATATGAAGTCCAATAAAACACATTAAAAAACATCATAATAATAATAATATTGTTGAGTTTTAGTAATTTATTAAATTATATCACAATTAATTTATGTTTTGCACTTACATTCTTTTTATTATTTCATAATGACACTTTGGGCCTCCATACCCCTACATCCGTACAGGCTTCAGATACAGACTCAATACAACATCATCCTTTTTTAAAAGGTAGAGTAAAATTATACAACTCAACTCTCGTGCTCTTAAGTTGAAACTCAGAGTGCAGCCCAGGCTCTTTAGTCACTCAGTGCAGACTTAAAGCTTTAAGCAGGTAAACCTTATGTCATACTTTCAAGAGGTATTCAGGGCTTCAGGGCGGCATGTTGAGAGCAGGGGTAATGAAAAAATGCTCAGATCTTAAGTGCATGATTGCTCTGGTAGAACCAGGTCAATACTCTGCCTGCAGCAGACGGTTATGTGAGTCATTATTTTATGTATTTGCCTTGAACAGGGTGATTTTTGCTCTGGGCGTCTCCATGACGTTGCTGAACGTGCCGGTGGAGTGGCTCTCTCTGGGCTTTGAGTGGACGTGGATGCTGCTGTTTGAAGATGCTCAACAGGGCGTCTTCTACTCCACCCTCTTCTGTTTCTGGATCATATTCTGTGGTGAACACCTCATGGTTAGCACCTATTACTTCTTCCCTGCTGTACCTTTTCTCCATACTTTTATGCCAGTTATGCCATTTCTTTCAATAACAAATCCTGTAGGACCAAAGTCAGAGGAATCGACTCTCGGCGTACTGGTGGCAGGTCGGGCTGGTGATGTTCGGCTCATCTATTCTCCTCATATTTGACCTGAGTGAAAGGTAACGACATGACTGCTTTTGATGAAATATCTTGTGTTATGGTTATATCTTTCTTTAATACGAATCTGCTTTATTTCTTATAAAGGGGGGTTCATTTGACCAACCCTTTCTACAGTGTTTGGGCATCAGAAATTGGGACAAAGGCAGCAGTATCCTTCATATATTTACACCGAATCAGAAAAAGTCTTCCTCATAATGTGGGTCTCTCATCCAGGCCATTTCCTTGACTGTCATCACAGATGACCTCCATTATTGTCGCAGGGATTTCTGTTTGTCTGTATTTCCTCTCCCTGTGTGCCATGGTGCGTTGTGTGTTCAGAAACATTGGCGGGAAAATACAACAACTTCCTGCAATGCCAGAGGCTAGGAGACTGCGTTATAAGGTTTGATTTGCTTTATTTGTTCAATTTAATATCTGAAACACAATAGATAAAACAATATTCTGTTTTTTTCCACTCTTGCTGGTTTTGGCAGGGTATAATCTTCAGGTTCAAGTTTTTGATGCTGATAACTCTAGCATGTGCAGCCTTGACGGTCGTCTTCTTCATCTTAAATCAAGTAGGTATTATCCCTCTAATGATCAACATGGAAATCTATAATTATTTTATTATTTACAATCGTGTCTTGTTATGTTATGTTTCACCAGGTCAGTGAGGGTCACTGGCACTGGGGTGACTACACTTTCCAAGTCCACAGTGCTTTTCTCACAGGGATCTATGGCATGTGGAACCTATATGTTTTCACTATTATCTTCCTCTATGCGCCCTCCCACAAGCACAACAGAAACAAGTCAGGAGATAGTCAGCAAACAGGTCTGTAACATTTAAACTCCATAGTTCATAGAATTGTATGGAAGCCCTGTGAGGCAAGGGAGACATTTTTTTTGGTGATCCATTTTCTAATTTTGATTTAAACAGTTTTCTCTCCTTAAGACCAGGTGAAAATAAAGGTTTTGTCAGGATCATTTTCTGAAGTATTTGTTGTTGTAATACTCATTTCGGCCACAAGAGGCTGAAGTGCACCACTACTGCATGTTCTAAATAGGACTAAAAGCATCCCTGTCCCCAACGGCAGACTAGCACAGATTAAAATACATTTCTAGCTAAAAGAAAGATATGACAGTAATGTTACATAACTCGCTAACACACAATATATGTATGTTGTGTTTAGAGTTCATGGAGTAATTAAAACTCACCTGGAAGAAAACATGAATGCTTTTAGTCCCATTTAGAACATGGAGTAGTGGTGCACTTCAGCCGCTGGTGGCCAAAATAAGTATTACAACAACAATCACTGATCCTGGCAAAAAGAAAAAGCTCACCTGTTCTTAAGTCATAACAAATTTAGATCAGACTTTCTCATTTGCCTCTCAGGGAAAAGAGGCATTAATTTTGTAAACACAGCAGATGTCCAAATATTTGTCTAAGATGATGTTCACTATTGTCAGATGTGCTGGAGAAGCCAGAAAGCCAAGAGACCCAACTGACCTGTGGAGAGCAGGGGCCGACAGAGACCTACAGGATCACTGGGAAGGTGGCTGAGGAGTAACGGCCAGACAACCTGCTTTGTTGTGTTATCTCATTATACTGTTTTTAACCACATTAGAAACACTGCAGGCTAAGTGTAGACTGTCTAGAATAATATAAAAAAAGAAGATGCAACTTCCACAGGGTCTCATAAGCCCCATATTCACTTAGTCGTAATTGGTAAATTGGTTAATTGTTATTTTGTTTACGGAGGTTAATAGGGCCTACCAACTAAATCTGTGCCCTGGGGCCCCTTACATCGGACTATGCTAATACAACTCTCTACAGTATCATAATGCAGATTTGTTTTCTGAGGCTAGGGGTGAAATGAGATATCACTAATGTCAAAATAAACATTAAGATTCAACCAAATGTAATTTATGAGTTCCTCAGTGCACAATGATGTCATTGTGAATAGTACAACAGCTGTTTCTGGATAATTTACATGTTCACTTTTATTATTTATTATATTATTTTGTAAAAAAAATATGCAATGTTTCACATAAAAGCAAAGATTCAGTCCAGAAATTCGTTTTTTCTTCTTTGCTCTCCCATTAATCCTCTCAGAACACCTCAGATTCATCATGTGACCCTTTGGAGGGGCCCGACTCCTAGGTTGGGAACCACTGGACTAAACTAACCAAGTGTATACAGTAGTTAAAACTAGCTCTACTTTGAGAATTGATGCATCAGTAGTAACACTCTAATTATGTCACACAGCATTATCAAGGATTAACATCTTGTGTAGCCTAATCAAGATATTATCACATGAATGTCTATGAAATATCAAGTATGGCCTATAGGTGTATATATATGTACAGTATGAACAGGTGGGCGGACCCACCACCAGGGGGCGCTGCTGTCTCTTCCAAACAAACAGGAGAGTAAACAGAGTCCAGCAGCTCAGCAGCCTCCAGCAGGAGCAGCAGATGACTGTCTGTCTCCGTGTCTCCTGTCACTGTTTCACATCAACAAGGCTCAATGTTTGTTTTCTGCGTCGTGAAACTTTTCCTTCGACACAGCTAGAGTACGTTTTGTGAATGAAAGGAGCTCCACTCGCATTATATTTCATGGCTCGACTTTGAAAACCCCCGAAAAACTCTGTCGGATCCGGGAGGCCAGGTGAGTGAGTAGACTATATCAGCACACAGATTACACCAAGAAGCCTTCAGCTACTGTAACTTGACATGCCAGCTGTGTGTGGACAGTAATACTGTGGTTAAATAGCCTATAACAACTATGACCTCCAGTCAACCACCATACACAACTTGTGTGCACAAGAAGCAAGTACAATTTGGGGGAAACACCTGTGTTTTTATCAGGTTGATATGTTGCATGTGTGATTTTAATGTGTCATGGAATATTTACAGTAGTCAGCTGTTTCAGCTTTAAATGGTGTATTTTCTATACATGCACTAGTTTGTTAACAGGTGTTTAAAGCAGCATAATAAGTGGCAGGTGCGCATACAAAAGAAGAGGAAACTATTTCTGAGAAGTCCTTGAATATCAGGGAGATTTACAAATAGCTTACTAGATAAATGGTGACATATTATTCTCCATGGTAAGCCTACCTGTTGTTGTCATGTTTCATAGGCCTACAGCTTTTGTTTTGAACTACAAAAGTCCCCAATAATCAACCAGGAAGGAATCAAAAGTTTAGGTCACATGGGGAAAGTTCTGGAAAATTGGAGAATAATAGTATCACATCAGGGCGACAGTGGGATCCTCGGTTGGTTGCTCTATTGGAGGACAAAAGTGGAAATGATTGACTTAACCGCGACCTCACTTCAGGGTATAAGTTTGCATTGACTGAAATGTGTAGTGTTGGTTTGGGAAACGTTGAATCAATTAATTGTTAGACAGCTCATTGATTGCAACTATTTTGACAATCGATTAACTGATTAAAGCTGGTGTAGGCATTTTATTTTTGGCGTCATTGGGTGAAAAATCCATAATAACCTTTCAGTATATTGTAGTTCAGGTGTTGTGAGAGAAAACTATACTTCTGCACCTCCTCTTGGCTCTGTTTTCAGGCTTTAGAAAACTAGACTTTGAGTAGAAACTTTGGCCAATCACAGGTCATTTCAGATAGAGAGCATTCCTATTGGCTGTTCTACTAATTAAGATGTACGTGTGCTTTCCTTCAGTTGCTGAGAGCCTGATACAAAGGCGGAATATCCTGCAGGAAAAGTTGCTATTCCAGCATTGGCAACGACTGCCTACACTGCAAAGCAACCCAAAAAAGGAAGACGGACTTATCAAAAAGAGTCTGACAATATCGGCCAAGCATTTCAGAGATGCAGAGAAAATGTTGCCAATAGTTTAGCCTTCTGCTCACGGCTACAGTTAGCAGAAGGCTAAACTAGTCTATTAGCAACATTTTCTCTCCATCTCCGAAATGCTTCGCCGATATTGTAACTCGCTAGAGCCTCGAATCACAGTATCACAGTCATCTCAAAGAGCTTTACAGGCCCGCGGGTTTGCAAAGAAAACAGGACGGTAGTTCTCATAGAATGAGAACAGATCAAAAGTGAATGAACTTCTACAGGTTGCTGTATGAAGCAGGTGCATATGCCTGTGCTCGTCTGGTGGGAGGGGCTTAGGACAGAGAGGGGAGTGAGGACAGCTGCAGGATGAGGGCTGTATTTCCAAATTATGGAGTGTTCTTATTTTTTTGCCTTTTCCAGAAAACTGCCTACCCTGTTAGAGCAGCAATTGGCAGAATATTTTTGGCATCAGTGGGCAAAAATCCTTTGTGTTCTGAGAGAAAACTAGACTTCTGCACCCAGGGCTCTAGACTAACTTTTCCACTGGTAGCACTGGTGCTACCAACTTTCTCAGTTAGTCGCACCCTTTTTTTGGGTTACAGCATGGTATTAATCAATGACCTTGCATGCTAATAAATAGTTGTCTTAATTTACATACCCCAGTGAAACATTGACAATGCCTCGAAACTTGATATTTTCAAAATATTTTAACTAACAAGTTTAGAGTTGCCTGCAACGGACGGACCACATTGCCTAAAATAAACACACAGCATAGCGTTCCCCTCATACCGTAACCAGGGGTACTGTGTTAACCATTGTGGCTGAAAGTGGTACTTCTTTTTCTTCGCCTGTCTCTCCGTGCCTGCTGCACATTCATCATCGGTGGTGTCTTAGTCGGCACCTCTGATAGACTCTCCCTCACCACCAGCTTCTTCCTTTTCCTCCTCTTTTGTTTTTTTTTAAATAATCAGTAATAGACCGCTTCATTTTGGGGAACAGCGAAACTTTGGCGCCCTGCAGTGTGTGATGTACATGAGCAGGGTCTGAAATTAACTTTTTTCACTGCCTGCCACTGTGGCAGGTAAGTATTTTTTTTGTCGGCCACTCAGAAATTGTATCCACCACTTTTGAAATCTATGGGCTAAATGTAAGTAAGTTTGCTCCAGCTGGTGGGCGGTGCTTGGTATTTCCTCAACTGATCTCAACATAGCTCCCGGGTCACAAACTTTCTCATTTTACAGTTAAACATTACACTACTAGATGTTTCTGAAAACTTTTTATGCGAGAAATATGCATTACAGTAACATAATATTTATTCATATTTGATCAGCGTTGCGTAGTTTCACTGTTTGATCGGAGTTTGCGAGTGATTGACAGCTGCTCAGAGACGGCAAGGCTCCAGCTCAGCTCTGACTAGCTTTCCTCCAGTCTGTGAAATCCTGAAGATGCCATTAGGAGCACCGGAGGACACAGAGGCACATGCATATTTTCACATTACTGGTCTCATGCACTACTGTCAGGATATAGTGACCGTTTTATAAAAATAACTAATCTCGCCTACCTCAGCTTTAATATCTTGAATCTGTTTTATCTGTTTGTTTAGTTGTTTTCCTCTAATTTAAAAGCCTAACCAAAAATGAGGGCTGCTAATACTAGACTATACTAAACAACTAGACACCCTTATATTTATTAAATCTGCTGTATTTATATCTGCTGATGTTGTTGATGAAACAGATTTTTGAAGACTGTACTTGAGGCAAATACAGAAAAACATACTAGATTATTTCTCTAACTGATTTTTTCAGTTTTTGTGAGGTTTATCTTTTCAGTAACGTGGCTTCTGGCAGGTGAGTGTGACTCTACCTGAGTGGGTTTTTGGTGCTGACGTGGGGTTGCCTGGTTACAACACAGTCACTGGTGCAGACGCGGTTTAATCTCATGAGAGTGCCCACCCCACCCCCCTCCTTCTATCCCTCGACTCAAATTCCACGCTCGGCCTCCGGGGAGCTCGTCTGTGCGTCACTGCTCTGGTCACAAAGGCCTTCAGAGAATGCTTCTAGTCAACACAGCGGAGCCGCTGCCGTCAGCCTCCAAGCTCTGTTCAGTCCACAGCGATATGTGAAATATGTTGTGCTGCTTTGACACACGTCAGAGAGCTCTCAGCCTCCTCTCTGGAGCGTATCACTATCACGGTGATGAAGGTATTACAGTGTGCCTGTATATAAGAGACAATAATCAGAAATCTGCATAAAGATAACATAATATACTTCAGAAATAATCCAGCTTGCATATAGTGTTTATGTGTCTGCCCTAAAAACCTGATCATAACAAGAATGATGCTGTGCATGAAACTGTACATACAATAGCACTGTGTGACCTTTCCTATTCTGTGTTCTGCTTTACACCTTGTTACATTATAGTTGCAGCCTTGGAGCTATTTTAAACACTGAGTTTCACACTTTATCAAACACAATTATAGACTGGCTTTTATTTGCACAATACAAAAGTCCAAACAATTAGTCCTGGGCTGATCGACAGCATCAATGATATTGCGCTTGTAAGATTGCAAATAATAAGATATTAAAGTATTTGTACTAAAATAATTGGGAGACCGACTACATTTTCTTTTCTATCAAATATAAATATATTCATGCTTTGTCTATAACCACTTTCTCCCAATAAAGATCTAGAGTATGGAGTCGTAGGAGTGCCATAAAAAAGAATACATTTGTAAGAGAATAAGAAAATATCTGAAGTGGATTTAACATGTGGGAGAGAATACGGTGGTGTGGGCATTCCCACATGTTTTGAAAAATAAAATCAAAGATCCTTTAGACTTGGGTGGGATGCTGATGTGAAATACCTGCTGCCGTGGCAACCTGGCAGTAGCATAGATGAAATTAGGCCTCCATAACTCTCCTCACCTCTGCTACTGGGTTAGCAGACTGCCACATACATTCACACACTGACACACAAGTTGATGCTTTATTCTCGCTGTCAGTCCCTTTGTGCAGTCTGTAGAGAGGTACCAGGTGTAAGCCACATTTGGTAATGGGGTTTGGCAGAGAATTGATTGACAGTGGTTGATCTCAGAATCATTGCTAATGAGCTTCTCAATTTTTCTGAATAACTTTCCTAGACACACTGGTTGAGTAGTTGCTCCTCCTGTCCCTGTGGCAGGATGTCCACATTGTCATTTGTCACAGTATTGTCATATTACTACAGTCAGTGGGATATTTATAGACATGTGCCACATGATATGCGGCTCAACTGACACATTACACGAACCAACTCCAGGTCTCTGTGGTGCATCTGTGCAGCATCAGGGGAATGAGTCTCCTAATAAAGCCATTGTCATTAAATTTAATTATCCTCTCTTTATGCCCTCCCCTAGTCAACTGGTTCCTGTGGGCGAGCTATGCACTGATGGGTAATTGGTTTGTTTGTGTTGCACTATCTGTGTGCCTCAGTGTCTTTTAATTAAGATGGACCTATTGAACACACGTGACTATAAATAAAAGAGTCACAAATCTAAAGTGATTCTGTGTGTGCGTTTACTTCTCCTTTCATTTTCATTTTATTTCTGTGCCATACGCTCATGTCTCTGATCTAACTGGTTCAGTGTAGGACTCGGTATTGTTTGAAAATGTTCAATATTAGTAAAGAGGTGTTATTGCCTTGACGACATCACAGGTAATGAGTCTTTAGAGATGCATGTGTTGTTGTATGTTCAGCACAGATTCTGTAAAGCTTTAAAATGATGTCCTATTCTATCTCTCTTTCCACCGCCCTGCACTGAAGCTGGACAGTAAATTATAATCTAGACAAGGAAGTAAAAGGTTGCTTAGCAACTGGAAGCCCAGCAGGTAATAAAACATCTTTGGTTTCAGCATAACAGACCTCAGTGTTGGTTTTGCAGATCAACAGCTACTCTTAGTTTATTCTGGTAATATTTTTCTATGTAATATACTCTAGGATTGAAAAATAATTTAATTTACAAAACAATAAGTTGCTTTTCCCCCCTTCCAGTTCTCTTCATATACACAGTTTTGCTTAAGATTGAAATACTTCAGACGTGGCATAGTTATTGTTTGCAGTAAAGATAAAACTGTAACTAGAGCTCTTCTCTGTCCTTGTCCAGCAGACTACCGTTTCTTTAAAATGTACAGAAATTACTTAAACAGCTTGTTCATTCAGCCAGTAAGTTGCTGACCAGCATGGCTTTCACAGCAACTGTTCTTGATATTAAAGGACCAGTGTGTAGGATTTAGTGGCATCTGATGGTGTGGTTGCAGATTGCAATGGCAGACAAAGTTAGCAACTAGCTGGTGAACATATGGGGCATTTAGCAGCTAAAGAGATATATACACTATCCCCCTCAGGAGTTGGTGGAGACCAAAACAGAGCTAACAAGAGAGTGAATATTAGACTTACATTTGCCAGAAACACGACTCCAAATGATGCTAATGTTGCTCTGTTTCTGCTGGATGTGTAAATAGGCTGTTTGTTAACAAGTTTACTGTAACAACTTTATAAAGTGTTAATATGTCAATGTTATGTTTATAGCTCGTTCTGCTGCCCCCAAGTGGCCAAAGATGAATTATTGCTGCTTTAATAAATGCGAACATAGAGTAGAAAGCATTGCCAGTTCGCATATCAAGCAACCTCTAAAGGCTTCCTAACCCTGAGGTCGAGAAAGTCATTGATTTATTTTTTTAAGAACTCATCTTTGCAGGGTAATTGCAAGACTGTATGATGAATTAGGCCTTTAAATGATGAAGAAAGGAGACTGCTGAAAGCAAGTAAAAAAAAACCTGTCTTCTCTCCAGTTCACACCACCAAACCCTCCCTCCACTTGTTGTTACAGAAAGTGTACGGAGACACAGACCAAAGGACTGGCCCTTAACTGGTTTCACTGGAATGTGGTAATGAATGCAAATGGAGCAGAGGCTAGCGTACCTTCACCCACAGCAGATTTGGCATGCCAGTGCTCAACATTTTCTCTAAATGACGAGGAAGTTGGTGTCAGTAGACTGGCATTCATCACAGTGAGGGGGGGCTCATCCGCTCACGGTTGTGTTTGCCCTGGTTATTCATGGCTGGTTAGTAATTTCAACATTTTCGTTTCTTTCCTTGCCAGATTGATGCTGGTCACACAGACTGGGACCCTGATACATGCTCCTCGAGGTTTTTTCCCACACAGGTCAGTGCCTCCGTCAGTATGCTCCCATGTGAGTCAACAGTTGTCTCCAGCATCCCCAGCCTTTACTGTAATTGAGAGAAGGATCAGGTTACAAACATTGCTTCACCACTCTATCCATTATTAATCAGCCCCAGTCCCCACAAGTCATTCATATCTCCAGTCAAACTGCAAGGTGCTGCCCTCTGCTGCTAAAAACAGAGTTTACAGTGCTGGCGTAAATGGTAGCAAGCAGGCTTTTACATTTTGACATTTCTGGCAAAAGTCATACTGGCAACAAATAAACCACCAACACGTTTCTTCTTTTATTCTAAAAGAGAAATCTGTTATATTGGAAGACAATCTCATTACTTGTCAAGCCAAGTTAATCTACAGTATATAGCTCAATATCACAAATATGCCTCAAGGGGCTTTACGATCTGTACATCATACGACACTCTCTGTCCTTAGACAGTCCTTGGATAAGGATCCATAATGATACATTGAGGCTGAGACCTGGACATTTTTGTATTGCTAGTTCTTTCTATTTGTAGATTCTATACTACAGAATCTATGTTTTTACTTGGGTTCAATGCCAGAGCTGTAACATGGAAGTTGCTTTAGATGAACATGGATGCTTTATTACTGACATTTAGAATTAATTAGGGCTGTCAAAGTCAAAATTCATTTTAATGCCACTAATTTCTTCAATGCATTAATGCAATCGTTCTTTCAGCGGTAGCTGGCGGTTTTAAAGTTAGACTGAAGATACTGGTATCATATGAAACTGGAAAAACTAAGGAATCCATTGTACCAACCATCATACTAGCTTGTTGTGAAGGAGGCTAAGTAACGCTCCAGACTTCAAAATTTTGGTCAGGAAAAACTGGCATGACCATTTTCAAAGGGGTCCCTTGACCTCTGACCTCGAGATACAGTGAGAGAATGAAAATGGGTTCTATGGGTACCCACGAGTCTCCCGTTTGCAGTCATAGCCACTTTCCGATAATCACATGCAGTTTGGGGCAAGTCATGGTCAAGTCAGCACACTGACACACTGACAGCAGTTGTTGTCTGCTTGTGGAGAATATTTGTCATTGTTTTGTGTTGTCAATTTCCAATAATAAATATATACATACACTTGCATTAAGCAAGCATGTTTGTCCACTCCCATGTTGAGTATTAAATACTTGACAAATCTCCCTTTAAGGTACATTTTGAACAGATAAAAAAAAAGTGTGATTAATTTGGCATTAATAGCAATTAACTATGGACAACCATGCGATGAATCATGATTAGATATTTTAATTGATTGACAGCCCTAGAATTAATTTTAATTGTTCGGAAGTTATCAGATATTATTTATTTTTATTTATTGTGTTGCTCTGGGAGCCGATCATGGCCAGAGTTTTTAGTCTGGATGTTCCATTTACTGTCTTTTAATTATCTTTTAAATGCATTTAGAATTGATCCTCTGACTAACTGGAAGCCGACAGTACTGTGTATTCATTAGGCATGAAAGTGATGTCAACTGTGTTACACATGTAACTCTTACTGGAGGAACTCGCGCTCCTGTGTTCTGTGTTAATACATTTCCTCCACATGATGGCAGCATCAGGCAGTCCATTCTCTCTATTCCCCACCTTCATCATAGTGCAGTCTGCCTGCTGAACTACATGGTTGGTCAAATTGCTAACTTTGATATATTATACAGAAGCCTCTTTCTTTGTCCCTATTTGGTTAACGCATTGCAGAAGAGTGAATACAGGAGTAATCTATTTCTTGAGCAGAACCCAACAATGTTTAGTATATACATCTGCTTCTTTTTGCAGTTATGTCTGGATTTCATGCATGAAGAACTGTGACAGCACATGCTGCTTGAAGCTCAATGGCTCGTCACTGCATATGTGTTAATTAATAACACAGTTCTTCATGCAGGTGAAGTTCTGCACATACCGGTATGATAAAACTTCTTTCCATAGGGGGGAATATGGGGGAGATTGGGTGTGGTAGTAGATTTATAAGGGCAAGAAGACTCATATCAATACGCAATAGTTGAAAAAAATAATAGCGCCATTAGTAGTAGGTCAGTCACAGGAAAAATAATTCATCAAATCAATTTTACATCAATTAAAAAAAAAGTAGCTTCCCAGAGACAGCTTTTGGGGAGAACAAGGTATGGTTGATTGCATGAGCATCACTTTTGATTAAACGTGAGTGACCTAGATGATATGCAGGTGTTGCAACAAAGGCTCTTTTTTTTTCCAGCGTGCAGGTGTGTTGCTAATTGGCTGCAGGCCATCGGCTTATTCTGCACAGCTGGCAGAAACAGAAACCTGCTCTCTGTTTAAGGACCCAACACTGATACCACGTTAATCTTCCCAGCACCTCATTGTAATGATCGTCACGTAACAGCTTCAGGTATAGGATGTTTACCGAAGTGTCAGGTTGAATGAAAGTTTGGGTTAGGTGCAACTCGATCTTTTGAGTGCCAGGGTGTGTGTTTATCTGCGTAGGAGGAGGAGGTTTTACACATTTACTGCATTATTGTCGCACCCAAGGGAGATCCTAGGCCTCTTCAGGCATGCACTCCATCCTGTTTCACAAGCATCTGCTCATATATGGGCATCTTCCTTCCTTCTGCTCTGTTGCACTACGTCCGCTTCCTGAACACCCACCCAACCCCTCCAACCCCCCCTACATCACACACATATACTGTACACACTCCTACTCATGTTGGTTAGCTATGGGCAGAGGCGGGAGTGGCTCTTCCCTGTGCAGGAAGTAATGTGGTTAATACTCATTTGATCGCCGGTTCTGATGACTTGCATCCATGACCAGCGAGCCAGCTGGTTGTGTGCCGGCGGATGGAAATAGCTCATAAGTCTGCATGTGAAGCTGATTGTTTCCCTCATGCCGCACATGTCCCACTTCAATACTAAACGGAAGAAGAAAAAAAACTGTTTGATCTGTAGGAAACAGAACCGAATATGTTCAAGACCTTTTGTTCTCATGTACGATATCCTTGGCAGCTTTCTTCTGTTCTCAGGAACTGCAGTGTCGTCTTTGTTGCTTGTAAAAATAAATCTTAGACTTCCAGAGATTTAGGTTCTTAATATTTATGTACGTGCACCTCTAATTCTGGGGATTCAGACCAGGATCGGTGTGCAGTGGGTGGCCTCTAAGTGCCCTGGATGTATGCGGGTACCACTTGGGATTAGCCGCCCTATCTGCACTGCTGTAATGTAGACACATGTTGGCTTTGAAGTAGGACAAACAGCCTCATCAAGTTTTTTTGCCACAGGGCGCAGAAAGTATCTCTCGTGTGCAGCTGGGGCTGCATCAGCCACCGAATCCCACTTTTTTTTCTCTTACAATGCAAACCATATGCTTTAGATTAATACTAAAAATGTAGCTTATTAGCTCAGGAACATTTCCCGTGTGAAGAAAACAGAAAGTCCACCCCAGCCAACGTTGTGCCTACACAAAACCGTTAGCGTGAATGAATTATTACTGCAGTTTCAGATGTGTAATTACCATGCCCCCCCCCTCCTTGTTGCCTCCTTGTGACATATTATCAGCCCACTCAACAACTAGGTCACTGCAGATCCCGTTTCCATGGATAGGATTTTCACACAACCGCCTGCCAGGTGCTGAGTTCACCTCTGTGTCTGTGGAGGGAATTGCAAGGAGGGTTACATGTATGTATTGTTGTTTATCTATGCTAGCTTCATGTCTCTGGGGATGGCAATGTCATCTGGTCAGTCCACTACTTTGGTCCAGACTGAAATATCTCAACAACTATTGGATGGATTAAGTTTGTAGTCGTCAGAGGATGAATCCTACTGACTTTGATGATCCAAAGTTATGACCATAGACTGTATATAAAAAGTGTCACGTAGTCACCATGACGACACCCATTGGTTTGTGGATTGCTGTTTTGAAGTCTCGAATGCGGCATTTTGGCCTTCACCATCTTGATTTTTGGCCGTTGCCATCTTGGTTTTTTTGCAACTAGAAGTGACACATGAGGGTGGAGTACAACCAAACACTAAATAAAACATTTTTAGGCAACCAAAATGTTAAAGTTCAAAGACGAAAACATGGACAACTCTTAAACTGGGCAATGCCTTGGTAGCAAGCAGTAAATCACAAGGTAGCCACAGCCAAGCAGTAAATCACGGGGGGGGGGGGGGGGGGGGG
>CAKAOH010023916.1:0-48939 GCA_916701665.1 Sebastiscus tertius
TATATGTATATACTGTATGTATGTATGTATATATGTATAGTGTATATATGGACTTTTCCCACATCATTACTGTGAAAACACCTCGTAATAGCAGCAAAGTTAGCTTAATATGCTTCCTCTGTTCTTTTAGAGCTGCTTGTTAGGCTAACAAAGTTGAAAACAAGGAAATTGATGTCAAGCTTTTGCAAATCATTTGACTGGTGAAATGGGAAAAACTTAACTTAGCTTGCAGGCTGTAATTTCAGAGTGCAGGTAACTGTTCAAATTGATTAGATGTGCTTTGTGATTGTCAGAGACAGCAGAGTATTTGATGGCAGCTGATGTTGGTTTATTTTACACCCACATGAAGCAGTTTTGGGAGTGGAGAAAATTGTTTGCAAATCAATCGTACTATATTGACACACCAGAATAAACATCTTTTAAATGTAATGAAATTAATTGCGGCACAAGCATTTAATTCATTTGCCCTTTTGAGAGAAGTCTGCATTTCTAATACTGAGGTGTGTTCGAAGCAGTGAAAAGTAACCTCCAATAAACGGATTCATTGATTCTGGAGGCTAAACAACATCTAGGCATCTGGAATTTTCTTTCTTTATATCATACAGCTCAGCTCTTACATCGTCTTCGTCATGCACCGCCCTCCTCACACCTACATGCATGCATACATCATATTGTGCGCCCTCATGCACACAGACATAAACAAACCCACATCTTATACAGTGTATCTAATCAATAACACCGTAGCTCAGTCTGCACATTACAGCAATTGTTTTCTCCTGATTGCTACATGGTTTGTTTTCCTTTTTTGGTTTCTCCTTCTTTTCTTCCTTGTCTCTCTCATGTGTTTCTCAGATATTGATGTCCTATACCTTTTATGTCACACTTATTTCCCATTTAGAAAAAAAAAAAAGTTGGACTAAATTTGTTTGCAAAGCTCTCACTCTTTTTATTATTATTATTATTTTATTTTTTTTTTTTTTACATATAACTGTTGTCAACAGCATTTAGGATCATACTTGTAGCAGTTCCTAACTACACTTTTAAATGGAGTCATTGAAATGCTGTTGAAACAATGGTTATGTGTAACTGTGACATTACAATCAAACTTTTCAACCAAATGTAGCAGGTTTTTAATCTTAAAGCCAAGAGGTCTTTTCACTTCCGAATTACCAAATCCATACTTACTCTGAACTTTGAACATTCATCCTCATGCTTATGCCCCCAAATCCCATAATTTGGTGGAGTAAATTATCCCTTTTGCAATTTGTCTTAATCCGAAAGTTTGTTGTAGCGCTAACAAATAGCTCAATTTAGGTTAAATTCTAAAATGTCCTGGAGCACGTGTTTGGATTTGGGTCAATACTGACCTTTTTAATGGTAGACATTTTTGATTTATAGGAACAAAGGTGTATAGGACATGGCTCCTTTTCATTCAGGTGTCCATTTAAACCATGTAGAGGTGTAATGTATTCAGATCCCTAAGTAGTAGAAGTGTAAAAATACTCCATCACACAAAATCCTGCATTCAAAGTCTTGAATGAAGTTGCAAAATGTGCTTGTATCAAAAATGAAACTGCTTGTTACGCAGACGTCTATAAAGTAATTGTTATTGTATTAATGGATCGATGTTGTAGCTGGTCTGGCTAGGAGGACTTTTGGGGTACTTTAATACATACAAAGGCATAATTAGCTAGGCCTATATTTGTCATAAATATGTATAAATTAGCTTAAAATAAAAAGATAAAGATTACAAGTACTTCAACACTAGTCTACTTAAAGGTCCCATATTATAAAAAAGTGAATGTCATCAGCTGGAAGGAAGTACACATGGACCCAAGCTGTTGCCTAGCAACGCAATTCTGTTGCAATTCCGTCAAAATGTGCTAAAACGGAGCGTTTCAGACAGAGGGTAAATACAGGCATATTCAGGCTGACAGTATGAGCAAAAATAAAGGTTTTTTTGAACATTACAGCATGTAAACATGTTCTAGTAGACACACAAAATACAAGTATGAACCTGAAAATTAGCATAATATGGGACCTTTAAGTAAATGTACTAGTTAGTATTCCATCACTGAAGTCATTAGTTATCAACCAACAAGGAGTATTTTTTTTCTTCCAAATAACAGTAGAAGTGTCTGCCTATAACCACGTAAACACAAACAAATGTATGATATATTTGTCATTGGCTCTGATGCTAATTATTTGTTGGGACCTCCTACTGAATCACACAATGTCTTACTTTGTTGCATTAAATAAAAACGTCCCATTCAACAACTGAAGGGTCTATTATGATGTTGCGGTGGAAAGGACAGGTCTAGGTCTAGGACAGGTTAATGGCACCCTGGAGGCCACAGTGCACAGAGGTGGGCACCCACTTGAATGGCAGAGATAGGTACTCTAGTATGCACGTGTATATTAGAGGATTTCATGGCCTCATCCTTTAGAAATAATATACACACAATAGATAACGCAGTTTTAGCCTGGCCTGTTTTATGTTATATTTCAGCAAAATCCATACAAATGAATGCCCTTGCTTTACAAAAAAGAGTTTTTAAGTAAAAGTCTTCAAATGAATGATAGCTTTACAGGCTTTAATACATATTTTAAGATATTAATCAAGGAATTCATCAGTTGATTAAAGTGCTTTGTCCCAAAGTGGAGGGTGAAAGTCTTGAGTCGAAGACTATAATTAATCAGTTGTAAGCTAAATAAAGTAGCAACCCTTTTTTCCCTGCGGAAACCCTTTGATGCTAATGGATGGTGTTCCTGTGTGTCATCAGACTAATTGGCTTTGGCTGGTAACCACTTGATGAGGTCGGCAGGGAGTGGTCAGTAGAGTAAACCCTTCATCTTATGGATTTGTTGCCTCTAAAGGTCTGGTTCCATGTCCCGATTGCATACTAGCCTACACTATATGCTAAGACTTTAAAATACAGGTGTACCCTACAGTATGTGCTCATGTTGACATTCCCCTGCCAGTCAGTAAACAAGGACTTTATTTACATTACAACTTTATACTGAAATAAAATTATGTAATGTGTGCCGATGAAACTCTACCGCCAAATAATAACGTCACTAAAAGCAAGTAACATGTTTTTTCCAGAGAATTTTATATTTTAATTCTTCATTTTCTCAGTTTTCTCCAGAGCTTTTTGCACATTTTTACAACAATAAGTAGCTCCTTTATTCCCACTGCGGGCTGTATTGTGGATCCATAGTGTCCATCCACGTCTCACTCAGAATACAAGTGATTTTCTGTGAGCATTTTTAAGTATACTGTCATTCTGTCATTATGTGAATGTACTACACACAGTCAAAACAGGGTTTGGGATACTTTCATGTGTACTATGCAATGCTGCTTGGGTAAACTGAGTTAGTATGAAACAGTCTGCACTCTTGAGATGGTCTCAGGAAACTGTTATCCGTTGTTGCCCATAGTTACTCTCTACACTTTTTGTGAGACTGGCCTTAAACATCCTCCCAATTTTAAAGGGGAACTCCATTGATTCAACACATAAAGGTCAGTTCACTAGACAGTGAGAGGGCTACATAATGCAGTAAAACAGTTGTTTAATGCCCTTTGGAGCTCCAGAGGGAGCTTTGTTAAGTCTGAGAAAATCGCCCCAGATGAAGATGTGGGAATTTACCGGTTGTGTTTAATGAAAACATGCTCTCGGTTGATTTTTTGGGGGGGAAATGTGGGATCCAGTGTTTTTGGAGGTCAGGATATCGCAACCTCTTATGCTTCGGTTTTGACCATTCTTTGCAGACATGCTAGCGTTGCAGCTCTAGGGAGGCGATGTTGGTCAGTTGGTCCGCCACTTTGGTCCAGACTGAAATCTCTCAGCAGATATTGGATGGATTACCATGAGGATGAATCCTATTGTGACTTTGGTGATCCCCTGACTTTTTATCTAGTGCCACCAGCAGGTTGACATTTAAGTTGGATGAATTGCCATACAGTTTGATGCAGGCACCGGTGGTCTTTGTGAACTTCTGACTTGGTTTATCTATCATACAGACTTCTTTTTTTTTGCAATGAGTGTTGCATCCTCACAGCGGCACTAGTCTGGCTGCAAACCATGTTCACACTACAAGCTACACAACAACAGGCTACAAGTCATTTTCAATGGAAGCTGGTGACATGAAGCTACTAACTGAAGCAAAATTTAACTGGCCTCAACTTTTTTCAGAGCTCCAATGACGCGGTGAAGTGTCAACCACTCAGATGTTTTTGTTCCACCATCTTCGGTCCCCTTGAGCAACACTTCAGCTGGAATCTATGACAATGTAGCTGGCCGTGTTTGACCGTTTTGTTGCTTTGTCACTCGTAGTGTGAACACAGCATTAAGGCGCTGTCAGCGGTCGCCTCTGCTGCCTCCATTGTTTTCAATGTAAACACTGCGGCAGCCGAACGAGATGGAAGACGGCTTCTGCTCTCTTGAACACGCACAGCTGTTTGTCTGAGTTGATGATGGTTCAACTTTGTGCAACTTGCCTCCGCAGCATGCCATGTGACCATGGCAACCAGAGGAACCACAGAGAGGGAGGCGACACAGGAGCTGATTTTACTGAATTATAAACCTCTTCACCTGCAATAGAGCGCTCCAGGGAGGACATATTTTTGTAGGCCAACCAGAAAGTTAGCATCACCCTGGTTGCCTCGACAAAAAGTCAATGGGATTTTTACCATTGGGTTTTGGATTATTGCAGAAAATCAGCTCTGTGGCAAACACACGTTTATAATAATAACACGTTTTGTTCAGCAAGATAATCTTCACAATTGAACACCACTTTATTTTTGAAGTGTGAATGCAATCGCCAGAAGTAAAAAGCGAACGTAGGCTATAAATGAACTACATTATGGTTGCATGAGCGCTAGTATACACAACAAGGCTGTAAAGGCGGACGAGTCGGCATGATGATAGTAGTCTCATTTAGCCACTTGTTAGCAACCGCCTTTTTCAAGATGCATAAAGGCTTCACAATTCACGAGTGGGATATTTATTGACGTATTTTATGTCGTAGAACAAAACTTTAAAATCTCTTAAGCTTGTTGGTTGGTCGATATGCTCTCACTGGTCGGACAATTACTGGTGTTCCTTTCATAAAGAGAAAAGCGCTTCTTAATAAAATTATTTTTGGGGATGGGAGAGGAATGTGTATGTGAGAAAGAGAAAGACACGATGCTCCATTAGAGAGAGCACACACCAAACACACAACCATACACAGAGAGTCCTTGTCTTTGTCCTTGTCTCAGTCCTGACAATTGTGCTACAGTATAATGTATAACGTTGACGGTCTGCAGGTCAGGTTCAGGTGGTTGATTTACATATTTTTGCAGGTTGGGTCGGTGCAGATTGGCTCTCATAAAAGGTCAGAGATTAAAAACAGACCTTATTTCAGACATCTAACTTAAAAACCCATTCAGAAAAACTCTGTGACTTCCAGTAGAGGGAACAGGAAGTGCTAAAATGCTAACTCCTTTACAGGTAAACATTCGTGTATCACTCTATGAACAAACATATTAATGAAGAGAAACGGTCTTTGAGCAACATAAGCTTCAAAGTTTGATCACCAGGTCTGCGTTGATAAACGGCATGTATTATATTGGCAGAACTTGCTTAATTGTGGTGATATAAATCGTGCCAAACTGTTAATCATTTAATGTATTTTAAGCTACAACCTGCTTTATTTAGCTGCATGATGAAATTAGAGTATGTGGATAGCAACAGCCTGCGTTGTATGAACGCTACCGGTTGCTCGTAGGACTGCAGGAAGTCTGGAGCTGCAGTGGGTTCAAAATACAGAGCCTGACACACGTCGCTGGGTGGAAGCAAACGAGTACAAAAAGTTTGAATAAACACCTTAGCTGCTCTCAGAATATAAAGATGCTGTCTGTGAGTGTGTGTGTTTCACTGAGCTGCATTTGAGATGAAAGGTCACACACACACACACACACACACACGGGTCTGGCTTCCTCCCTTAGTAGGATCAGAATGACTTGAGTTGGGTCTCACGTAAACTCCTCCCTGATTAGTGTGTGTGTCTTTGTGTGTGACAGGGAGATGGATAGACATTAGGTGCCATAGCATGCATACATATTGCAGTCAGACAGCGAAAGAGAATTAGTGTTCACATCATCTAGCGGGCTCTGCATGCATATTACAACAGATGCTGATGGTTTCTGTGTATATCCATTTGAACTCAAAGTAAATATTTATCTTGCCATATGGCTTTTAGTCAAATGTTTAGAAATGTCTTCTGCAGTTCTTCTCCCTGTTGGCATGCCAGCGTCTCTGATCCGCAGTGCAGAAGACTCATGTAAAGACTTAGAAGTACTCTGACCTCATCGGTTGATCTCATAAAGCCATTACCTACCTTGTGCTAAAGATTCTTTAGGATGGATTACAGGTCACATACTCGGAGATTGGATTACTTTGATGAAGCTTGCAGAGAGGAGTTGGCATCCGAATGTTTGTTAACCAGATCTCAGATTAAGTGAACGAAATATAGATTGAGTTGATAAGCTCAGATGGAGTGTGTTTTTATTTCAAGGGCGTTCTTTTCTGGTGGTTTGAAACGAATACAAGAAATGAGTCAGATAGATAACCAGGTGGGTGGGGTTTAACTACATGAAATGCCTTTACTTGCTATACGGCTTTACTCTCTTCCCTGTAGATCAGAGCGATGTAGTTCTAACAAGTTAATTTTCAGAAGTTTCTGGTACTCATTGCTTTATCTTGAGGGGCAAATCCTTCATCCTTGGTCCCCCTTTTCAAACAAAATTATGCTGCATTTGCAAATTGTACTGAGCCCAGCTCTGCTGAATCATCTCAGGCTCATTGTAGTTTGTGCTAATATTAATGTGGGATACTTCACTGTGGAACTGTCCCCAGTGACTTTGGTGCTTACTTTTACCCCAGGCAATCACTACAGCAGCTTTGTCTGAGGAAAGATGTATGGGGACCATTTCACAGAACGCAGCATTTAATCAATTCCATAACATTGTGGTCAACGAGTCAAACACAGCTTTTCCTCTCTCCTCCGGCTGCCGAGGGAGCATTGCAGTATTATATCCATTTGGTAGGCCAATAGTGTGTGTAAGTTGAGTCTCTTTTCTGTTACTGGAAAGGACTTGTAGGATGTATAGATGCACCGATCGATCGACCACCAGTCAGCTGATCGACCATGACCGGTGACCGGCCGTTAAGTGTCATGCATTTGATTTTTTTGCCGGTCAAATTTACACACATGTGCCGCATGATGGTTTTACGTCTCGCACATAGCTGCACATGGTAATGTCACAGCCACACACACATCTGGTCACTGGCGTGGAAGTTCTTCAGCATGATTAACATAAAGCAAGTCTGTAGTATAAGCCGTGGAGGAACGACCTTGAAAAACTTTCGGAACAACTAACTGTATTCACTTTCAGATGGATTTTATTTTGTCTGTAACCTGGAGCACTTTTATTTTGAGATTTGTTTGAGTGAGAGGGAAAGAACATCCTGTAACTTGGTGGAGAAAATGTAGTTATTTAATAGTCATTACTTTATTATGAACATACAATTAATTTTCAATTTTCCATGAAAGACAAGTTTTAAAAATAATTGTGTATGCTGTCAATTAAATATGTTAGAAAGAAAGAAAATCAGAATCAGCGGGTCAGACTTAAAAAATTTGAAATTGGAATCGCTGCATCTACATATCAAATATCATTTTGATTGACTGAAATTTTACAAACTCTTCAAACAATCAATTAGTTGATGGGGGAACTTTTTTTTTTACATGTTATTTCTAGATTAACTAAATCGGCCACAGTGCACTGAGTGCTTAAATGAATTATGAATAAACAGCTAAAAAGCTATTACCAGCAAATTATATTTAACCTCATTATTTTATACTCCAATGATAACAACAGACTCAAAGCCGACCAGCATGCACCTGCCCATAATCATATGATTTTTGAAAAATACAACAAGTTACCGAAGCTATCATAGCGCCTACAGATATATTCTAAACAAAACATTTAGGCCATTTATTCGACAAAACTATGTGAATTATGCAGATTCTGATATATTCAAACTCAAAGCCTATCAAGTAGTTATGCGCAGGTCAGGGTTTCTTAATCCCTGACCTGTTATGAGAGCCAATCTGCACCGGCCCAACCCGCAAAAATATGTAAATCAACCACCTGAACCTGACCTGCAGAACGCCAACTTTATACATTATACTGTAGCACTATTGTCAGGACTGAGACAAGGACAAAGACAAGGACTCTCTGTGTATGGTTGTGTGTTTGGTGTGTGCTCTCTAAGGGAGCACCGTGTCTCGCTCTCGCTCACATACACATTCCTCTCCCGTCCACAAGAATAATTTTATTAAGAAGCGCTTTTCTCACCAGTGATTGTCCGACCAGTGAGAGCATATCGACCAACCAATCGACCAACCGACCAGAATGTGTCAGCTTTAAAATACACTGTAAATATACACACACGACTGATTTAAAGCCTTCAATTTTCAAGATAATGTTTTGTTGTGATATTGTGTAACACTTTATGCTTTCTATGTTTAGATGTACTCCTCTAAATGTACAGTACTGGACATCATTTTATGCTTGTGTACATTCTAAAAAGAAAAAAGGCTGCATAAAGGAAATGTATTATCCACCCATCGCTCTTTATTGCTGCTGCTTATCGGGGTCAGGATCATGCTGCCATCAGCGCTCCAGGCAGCCTGATTGACTTACAAGTGATGTTGCTGTGAAACACTCTCTTCCAACAATCCTTGAATTGAGTCACCATTGTATGGTTTCTGAAATTAATCGCTGCACAGCCGTGCTCAGTTGTTGTTGTTTGTCAACCATGCGTGGTTTCAGTCTGAGATCTAGAGCAGTAGCACAAACCTTTGTCTACAAACCCAAGAGAGGGATTATACCTCCCTCTCAGTACCTCACAATCCTCTTCCAAGGCTGAATGTTTTTCCTGTTAAATAAGCTTTGGGTGACTATAGTGTTATTATATTGGTAGCAGCAGGCACATCTCTGATCACAGTCTTCCCATCTTTAACAGAGACCGTGTTTCAAATAGTGTCGGCAGTGGGTGGCTTTGCTATCTGTGCAATTCTGTTTATGCTTTCTAGAGCATAATATGAACTCAGTCTTCTACCAAGCATACTGTATTGGAAACAGTTGAAGTTTGCTTAAAAGGTCAGGTAGGTGGTTATATATATTCTGCAGAAGAAAACCAAAGGGCATGAAACCAACAGAAAGATTTGCTGTTAGATTTCAGCTCTATTCCTGAATTACAATGCTGAACGTGTGCTGTTTAGGGCTCAAGCTAAACTCTGCTGTAACTGCTGCAAACACTTCCCACTATTGCTGCCACCGCTGCTGCTGTTTATGTCTTATTTTATACGCCCCACCTATATATCACAGCTTCCACCTGTAGGCTTTGAGCCGAAGATGCCCCTGGGGGGAAGTTTCCATTGTCACACCCCAATTGTGGTTAATCTTTGTGGGGAGTTTTTATGTCAGACACTAAACACAGTTTTGCTAAAGCTCCAAACAACCGTATAGCTCACGGAGCTTTTTGAAACAGGGTCTTTCGCCAACTCTACATTCATATTAGTCCTTTAATAATGTAACTTGACCTCACACAAAATGCAACAAAAGCTATTTTACTTGTATCATACCCCTAAAGATATGCTCGTTGACATACAAAAAGTGCTAATGAATAATTTGAAGGCAAAATCCTGAAATCCAGGAAATTCGAATTGGTCGCCCTACTTGACAATCATTTTTTCATATTTGAAAAGGTTACGATCAGAGATTGGCAGTTTTTATGTCACCTGTATTTGAAATACAATTATGTTGGACTATTTTGTAATTTGTATTTGACAGGGATGACCCCCCCCCCCCCCTCAAGCAACCCAGCACATGCTTCCTGCCTCAGCGAGTGCAGTAGGACCAGATCTGGGTAGAATAGAACCAAATCTGTACATAATAGAACCAAATCCAGGTATAATAGGACCAAATATAGGTATAATAGGACAAGTTCTGGGTATAATACGACCGGTACTGTGTATAATAGGACAAAATCTGGGTAGGACCAGATCTGGGTATAATAAGACCAGACCAATGATGTGATCATAATAATTCTCATCACTGATGTGTGTTTTTTGTTTGTTTGTTTTTTTGCTTCAAGGAAAAATACAGCATGTTCAAATCTAGCATGCACAACAATGTAGGCTTGTATGGTCACTGAAATGTCTCTAAAAAGGCGTTTTTGGTAGGATCACGTGTAAGCGATTTTCAAAACTTTACCTTCATACAATTCCTTCGAATTTTTTCAAACATGTTGAGGACACAAAATCGACTGAGTTTGTTTTTGTTACAATTAGTGTGAAATTGACCCACATTTTTAGATAAAATGTCTGGACTATATCTCCTCTGTAACGCACAAGAGGCTCCAAATCAACCCTATTACTTCCAAATCATATTAATAGGCATCAAAGTGAGGCATTCCTAGTATACACCCTCACAACATGTTTAGGGTTACCACATTGATCTGGCAGTCTCCAACCAGTCCAATGAGTATGACTTCAGATCTGATGAGAAGAAACTCAATCAGCACCCCAACCATCCTCCAGAAAAAGCATATTTTGTCTTCTTGTTGAATGCATGTAGGCGAAAGTGTTTTTCTCTTTGCAGTTTGGAGATGCACTGAGCTAACCATCTTATCCCCCTGGCACGTGACTGCAAATCTGCACACCTACAATCAAATCACAATCAAACTCAAGCAAACAAAATCAAATCCTCTGAATACTGAATCTATGCACTAGTCTTCTACCAAACCAGCCGATCCGCAAGCCTATTAAATCTTGTCTAAACAAAGCAAAGACAGTTTTTATTGCGTTTGCCGTACAATTCATTATTAGTTTAAACTTGCCAGGAGAGACAAGCGCATTCAGCTGTTAATCATATTGTTTCATGAAGGAGGAGAATACAGTGGTGCCGTGCAGCTAGCACACTGCCAAAGGTGGTATGTGATATAAGCTCTCATAGAGTTTTTGTTATTGTATTTCATTATTGTGTTTGTATCGCTTCGCTTCAGTGTCGTATCACGGTGCAAAGTAAATCAGCTCAAACAAACCAAGTTAAGAATAGTCTGTGTGCATATCCCAGAGCTCCGTTCTCTGTTGCACCGGGGGTGAAGCTCACTGATCTGATCTCATTGTGTCACAAGAGGTGCATTCATACACTGGAGCTCGGTCACCGATTCCATACGGCGCGGGCGAGAGGGTATGTTTTGACTTGAGAAGTGCTGTTGTAGCATCGTGGCCTCCTTATACACCACATGAGTCATTTTCTCGAGACTCAGTTTCAAGGATCCTGGGCTTCCTGTCTGTTTGACTTGGAGCACTGATGTCACTGCCATTGTCCTTTGCTTTGTGAGTCATGTTGTCAGCCACAGGAATTCAACCCTGAACTGGAATAAAGAATAATAATAATGAGAAGAATTATTAATAATAAAAAAATGTCCATGACAGATTTTCCTCGCCAAAATTTAGCACAAGTTTGGAGAGTTATTCAACCTCCTTCATGACAAGCTAGTGTGGTTGGTACCAATGGATACATTAGGTTTTCTAGTTTCATATGATGCCAGTAGCTTCACTCTAGCTTTAAAACTGAGCTTGCTACATCCTCCGAAAGATCGATTCCGTTAATGCGTTAAAGACATTAGTGGCGTTAACATGTTATTATCGCGTTAACTTTGACAACCCTAATAATTACTATAATGTATATTTCCATAAAACAACAGATAACAGCTTACTATTTGCCAAACTTAAAGTGGCTATAATCAATATTGTCATAATATCAATGTACTAAATGACAATGTGAAGATAATGTGAAAGGGGTCACTCGTATTGATGAACCTACAGCAAATTATCACCTGAATCTGCAGCTCTCCTCGGCTTTACAGAGCTTTTATAGCGAGTCATTTTATAGCAAGTCTTTGTTTAGCCGCCCAGACCACAACTTTACTGTTTCGGTTCACTCTTACCACTTTCATAGCGCCGTTTTCTGCTGCAACAAGCAGCTGTTTGAAGAGGAAATGCTCTGAAAACCCATTGCACAGTACTTTTTCAGCACTGTGCAGCAGACAGACACAGTTAGAGACTAGCTGGTGAACATAGTGAAGCATTAGCAGCTAAAGATCCAGATAATTCCCTCAGGAGTTGGTGGAGACCAAAACAGAGCTACAAGAGTGGGAATATTGGACTTAAATTCGCCAGGTGGCCAGAAACATGACGCCAAATGAATGATAATGTTATTCCATGTCTGCTGAATGTGCAAATAAACGATCGTTTGCTAACAAGCTCACTATATGAACTTAAAAAGTAGGGGTGCCATGATTTCGATTCAAAATCGTCAATCGTTTGAAATGAGCTTCGAATTTCGACCTTCAAAATCAAAAGCAGGATTGGCAGTTCTCTCAAAAAAGACAACACTGTGTATCTTACCGGTAGCATGCAGCTGCACTTTTCGAGACGCCATAGCCACTGCTTGAGTGACGGAGAAACAACAGAACTGGAAAATCTGAAGTCGCTGGTGTAGTCAAATCGAATCATGGATTTGGAGAATGGTGACGCCAGAAAAAGTGATGATACGTCAATGTTGTGTTCACAGCTAAGTGACCAAAACCTTAGTTATTGCACGTTTAAAACCATAATTTGTTGTCCAATAACTACAGTTTTCTCATTTTATTTACGCTGCAGTCATTCAAGAACGCTTTGCTAATTTGTTTTCTGAGAGGTCTGCTATTCGTCATCTTGTCACAGGAGATATCAGCCTGCACAGTTCTTCTGTTTGTTGTGTGAAAAACAAGTTGTATGTTTTTCCATCAAAGTGATTATGGTCAGTTTACCTTGAAATGGTGTTTGGCCTTCTGTGAGATTACTGTGATGACTTCGCTCTTCAATCCCCCTCTACAGCTCTAATCAATAGAGCAGAATACAGCAGTAGCACCTGGCGCAGGAGGCTGGCAGCCGGTCCCGCTCATTTTATCCCACCGCTGCTGTGATACAGTATAATAGACTTCAAACATGTGAGTCAGACAGTTAATTAACTCAAAGACTGAGTCTGATATTGTTTGTTGTATAAAATGTCACACATGAGCTTGACGAGTTTATGTGTGACAGTCCTTCACACCTGAAATACAAAACATCCATTTCATTCTAGTCATGATTCTGTTGCTGTCGGTGGTTACAAGCACGGAGAAATCTGTTCTTAGCCTGGTTTCTCTTGTACTTTAACTTGGGTCAGTGAGTATAAATGTCACTTTGCTTTAACTAGTTGGAATAAAGTATCTTTTTTTATTACAGCAATGAGGATAATTTGCTTTGACCAGCATAAAATGAGCAACGGTGGCTTGTTCTTGGTGACATTGTTTTTTACTATCTGTACATAAAGTTTAACCTTCCATGGCAGCTGGATTCTCGCAATGTTGAAGATCGCACAATAAAATGTCACACAAAAGTCCATCTCATAAGGCTTCAAGTAATGCGTTTCTGTCCGGCAAGCCAGAGAACGGACCAATCAGTATCCTGTGAGGAGCTACGGGCAGCTACAGGCGGCTTAGGTGTGTGAGACCCGCTGAGACCATAGTCTGAGACGACATGGAGAGGCAACTCTGCGATCTAAACAACAATGGCGGCTCCTGAAGGAGTTAGCGTAAAATGCTGCATCAGTTATGCAATGTTTTCGCCTTCAGTTAGTTTTGCTTTCTTTAGTTTGATTTACAGATGGTTCATCCAATCACCTGCCAAGTATTTTGTGAAAGTGCCTGCACTTTTCCAAACAGTTTCCAATGACAGCTTCTCAGGTGGTTCTGTGAAACAAACCATCCGACGGGGTCAGGCTACGTGAAATTGGCAAAAACACATTTTCTCTTTCTACGCTTCGCCTGGGCTGTTTGTAATGAAACTGATCTTGGTTGCTGTAACTTGAAATGTTGCTGTTTTTACTGAGCTTCAGTAATGTAACCTTGTCAAAGTAGCACTGTAACACACAGTCATAGTAAAAGTTATACTCGCTTAATGCAGATAGCATTGGCACTGCTGACATTAGCATTTAAGTCAAAGCACCGCTGTGCCTATAAGTACAACCTCTTAGAGCTGCTAGCATGGCTGTAGACTCTGTGGTCTTGTTGGGTTTTGGACCAATGGGTCAGATGAAATAAGGGATTTGAACGAGCCTCCTTGGGCTCCGGGGAAAAAACACATTACACAATTTTCTGACATTTGTGATGAAACAATGAACTGATTAATGGAGAAAATAATCAGCAGATTAGTCGATGGCAATAATTGTTAGTTGCAGCTGATTGAATGTCCTTCATGAAGTAGAGGGGAGTCGTGTAGCTTCGGAGATACAAAAAAAAAAAAAAACTCCATTTGCTGTATTTCAATAGGTGTGATGTAAAAGAGAAATTGAAATATATCACCTTCTGAAAAAAACAGCACAGAAACACCTGTAAAACAGCAACAGTCAGCCAATGTCTGATGAAGAGGGGCGGAAAAAATCTAACTGCGTTGCTGCATGATTTTTCATTGTGATCAGCTGCAGCTTGTCTTTCTCCTTCCCCCTCTCGTGATACACCATTCTGACTCAAATATAATAATTAAAAAAGGTTATATGGCTGACCACAAGTCCTTTGAGTACTTACTTAGAACAGCATTATGGGTACATTTCCGTGTCAGCAAAAACATGAAGTCGCAGTAATTACTAAACTTTTGGAGACATCATTTTCTGTGCGCTTTGGTTTTTGCTCAGTTGGTGTCTGTTTGCTTGTGAAAAGTCTGTGAATGAAACACCACAATGCTGTAAATTGCAGCAGCAGGAAGACTTATTTGCATAACCTAAATACATTCTTTGTTAGCCAATAACTATATCCTGTCTGTGCATGTAAGCACACCCAAATTCACTTTAATAATCTTAATCTTTAATAATCTTCTGCTGTCAATCATCAGCACTCTAGCAGAGTATACAGGTATGTGTATTACAACCAGTAACCTTCAAGCACTCCAGCCTGAGAATCTGCTTTAATCATCAGCTCCAAAAAGCTTTCTTATTATAGAAAAAATGTCACAAGGTGATATTAATATCTCTAATATCAACTCATGACATTTTTGATGTTCAATATCTCCAAGAAAACAAAGGCTTCGTCTTTAAAAAGTCTTACAATTTTGACAGCCAAGGGCGTTACCTTTCATCTGCTGTCATTTTATAAAGGACTGTAATATGTTGCAATTTCCTGCCATCAATCATTGTCAGAGTGCGACAGTGTCAGATTTATCAAATGATGGATTTTTAATTTTAGAAACAAAGTAATTACAAAATTAGGTTTTAATTTATTACAAATGTGGGCTTTTATTTGTTAATCGCCGACTATTTGAATAATCAAATAATTGTTCCTCTAATTTTCATACCAAGATATCACTAGAACACTTTCTGGTTTCAGCTACTCATTTTAGAGGATTTGCTGCTTTTTATATACATATCTGAAGCTTTGTTTGACTGACAGCTGCCTTGCTCTCCTTCCGTAAAAGAAAAACAGTTATGAAAAGCCAGATTTGTTGATGGCAGGAGTCTTCGTGCTGCTATTAGCAACCTGATCGTGGTGTTGTTTTGCTGTGATTATCAAATAACATGCTGCAGGGACTCCTTGAGTGTTGATTTATAATTCACTACAAGGAGTGCAATAATGTTTTTTGTTGATTCATTACGTTTGATTAATCAATTTTAATCGCTGTAATCTCTCGTGGAGTGATTGTGTTTTCTCTATCATTACCTCAATCATCTACTCTTTTTCTCAACGACTACTACCTAGTCAAGCGTTTATCAAACTGCTGGCTGTGCCACATAGAAGAGCAGATTCTTCTCCTTTACAGCTTTGTAGATATTTAGAAAATGACTTGATAGAATAAGTCAATTAAACCATAAAAGATTGACATTTTTGACATAATATCCCATATCAGGAAATGTGTTTCAAAACATATTTAATATCTAAATACAACTGGAATTAATTTCCATTCAAGACACACCACCATCTGAGTCAAAAAGTCACTATGTGAAATGGCTCCTATGGGGACTAACATCATTACACATGAAAATAATTAGACTCATTGGATCCACAAGAGTGTCAGCTTTCCAGTCATACCCAACTTATGCAATTCTAAGACTGTTTAGGGACCCCAGTATGCAGAAATATTCAAATACACCATTTCAGAATAGGTGAAAATAACATATTTGTATGCAAAAAGGTTCTTGGTTTTTGCACAAAACTGCATGTGATTATCATAAAGTGGGCATGTCTGTAAAGGGGAGACTCATGGGTACTCATCTTTGCATGCTTGGGTAGGATGCTCTGCCTTGTCCACCCGTAGACTGAACCACTGGCGTATTCTTCTTTATAAGGCTATTCTTGGTCTGCTTCCATCTTACCTACGGACCTACATACTTCGAAAAAGTACGGGAAGTTACCGTCTTCGCACCCAGGACTTAATCCTACTAACTGTCCCCAAAGACCGTACTGAACTGGGAGAAAGGGCGTTCAAGTATGCTGCTCCCTCTTCATGGAATCAGCTACAAAATGACCTGAAACTTGGAGAGCTGGTCTCACTGAACGTCTTTAAAGTGCTTCTAAAAGATTTGGAAAAAGGCACATCTGGCTGCAGATGTTTTGAATGTTGATGAATGTTTTTTTGATGCCTTATGATTTTGAAATTTGCTCTTTGTCTTCGTTTGTTTTATGTCTGCAACTGTGTAACTGTGGTGCTGCCTATCTTGGCCAGGACACTCTTGGAAAAGAGATTTTTAATCTCAATGAATTTTTACTCCTGGTTAAATAAAGGTTAAATACAAAAAAAAAAAATATAGAACCCATTTTCATTCACATATCTGGAGGTCAGAGGTCAAGGGACTATTTTGATAATGGCCTTGCCAGCTTTTCCATACCAGAATTTAGCTTTGAGCGTTATTCAGCCTCGTTCGCGACATGCAAATGTATTCCTCAGATTTTCTAGTTTCATATGATGTCAGTACCTTTACTCTAGCTTTAAAACTGAGCCCACTACAACCTCTGAAAGACAGAGTAGCGGCTGCAAGATGTTAATAATAAATTGATACAGCAGGTTTTGGAGAATCAAAACATAATATCGTGATAAAAAAACAAAACGTTAGACTAATCTGTTGTCATGGTTGCTTCGCGACGCCAAGCAACACACCTCCACCTAACAAAAAAAGGTACAAGCAGTTATCAAAGTCATCCTACTTACACTGGACAGTTTTTCAATTTTTGCACAATAAATGGCAACATACAAATAATGTAAATAAAGAGCAAAATATAGAAATCAACATAATGCAAGCCTGTGATGAAAATAGAAAAATGCTAGCTGCTAATGTTTGTTCCATAGCAACCGCCTCAGTATGTGCAGGCAGCCAGCCCAGGAGGTCCTATTATATTGTGAACATAATTATTTACTAATAAAAAACTATATAAAAAGGAATAACTATAACTTTATATAGCCATATTTGATGACCGTCTGGCCAAACAACAGTACTTCGCTGTGATATAACAACATACCACGGACCCGTTGTGAGCTATTGCTTAATTACACAACATGCAATAAGACTTGCATTTGAGGTTAAGGAAAAAGTATTTACCATCACTCACAAACACACTAATTAAGTATAATGATAATGTGGCCTTAGTGCATCAGGCTTTCAGAATATTCTGTTTTTTTCTGTAATTATTAGTCAAGAAACTCCAAATCCCTGATAAGCAACCACTCAGAGGAACAAAAGCAACATAGGGCAACGCTTTAGAATAATTAAACATAACCCTAACCAACTACGGGTTAATGATGAATTAAATAACAGTAACTTACCACACTTATGATGAGGTACAGTGAAGCTTGAATGATCCCCAGGGGAAAAGTACTTTGTTGCAGTAGTAAAAAAAAAGCCTCAGCATTAACATTAACACTGACCTGGATTTACCGTACTGTACAGAAAAGATCCTAAATTATTTACACGTATGGATTGAAGGTAATTGTTTCCTTCATTCCAAGCACGTCTCAAAGGACTTTACAGGCCGTGCCTAAAACCTAATCAATGAAATTATATAAAACGCAGCAAAATAAGACAGTAAACCAAACAAAGCTCACGGCACAGAATGCGTGTAGCGTGTTGGATAATGAGAAAAATACATTTACAGTATGAAATGTTGTAAACATCATTAAAAGTTGCAGTATGTTCCATTGAGAGCAGCTGATACGTGTGAACTTGCATCATACGTGATGTGAAAATATGTGTTATATGTGTTATTAATAAGCCTACGGATGGTCATAAATATGTACAGTAGTCTTTGTGGTGCGTGGGTGTGCTTTATAAAAGTCAACATATTCAGTAACAGATACAACCACAGAAGTATAAACTGGTTATATGTACACTTAAAAACTCTAGTCACCATGTAACCAAAAATAGGTTAGTGCAAATCACAAATTATTGTCCAGCAGTTATTTGACTGTCACAGGAACTGTGCTGTTGAAAGTTTTATTTGTGCTGAATAATATAAAGGGACTATTTTTAACTTTCAGAAATGCTTGTTAACAGCGACACCTGTGGCCGTGAAGTCAACGGAAGTCAGTGTCCTGTTGCTCGGGCTCGCGCTTGTGCTCGCTCTAAACAGACATGAACGAGCATCTCTCAAAACAGTGAGGCGACACACGTCTGACCAGACGAAGGTCTCTTCATGAATCAATGCTGATAAGAGTGTTGGCTTTTGGCGTTTTGGCGTTTGTGCAGAATAAATGCTGCAGCTTCTCCAGACCAACAGAGGTTTTCCATGTCTTGTGAAGTGAAGGGGCTCCGCAGCGAGTAACTTGTCATCTCCACCCGCAGCCGGAGGGAGACACCAGCACCCGGTCGGTAACGACACGACAACGTGCGGAGCCTCGTCACTTCACAAGACACGGGAAACCTCTGTTGGTCTGGAGGAGCTGCAGCATTTATTTCTGCAAAGACGTCCGCTGTACATTCACTAGATATTCTCAGAGCTAAACTAACTCTTCTGCAGTGTGGAGTGAGCGCGCGTTCACGTCTAGAGGTGGAGCGAGTACGCGAGAACGCGCGCGCTGTCTGAGTGAAGGCAGGCAGGCAGAGGAGCAGAGTACAGCGGCCACACGCGAGCGCGCATGTGTCCCAACTTGGTACATTTATACGCTTAAAAAGTTACAAACAGTCCCTTTAAGTTTAATGAGTTTGGATCAGAAACTCACTCAAAGGAACATATAGTAAATTTAGCACATGTACAGAACATACAGAGAGCCGTATTTTCCGACAGAGTAGTGTACCATTAGTGATCAAATTAATAAAATGTCACATCAGATTGATAAATGAATTATTTTGACTGCTTTTTATCTCACATCCTTCACCTCGTTATCATGTAACTGAAAGTCTTGCTTCATTCGGTATAATTTTAGTTTGGAAGAACATAACGGTACAGTATGGACTGTCCTTCCCTTATACTGATGTTGCTCTATTGAGTAGCAAAAATACCCCGAAGGCTTACAGTATAAGGATGCTGTAAAAAGTTCATGGACAACCGAGGCTCTGGTTGGTTTAGACTGCTGCATGTATGGAAGTTTTCACAGCAGAAAAAGTGTGGAAATGTCCAAAGAAACAAGCCATTCCTGCAGCATAATGTTCTTCACTGTCCGTCCATCTGTTCAGTACAGAATGTTCCAAAAAGTCATTGTTTTTGCAGTATAATTTAGAACTAGGACCAAAAAGAAAAAGTACTATTTTAAAATTCATATGTATAATATTCAGAATAATTCTAGTTTGAACAACAGAGTTAGTAGTAAATTAAAAATCCTCTCCAGACATGTTTTTAAGACATTAAAAATACTCTGCTTCTAATAATCATTTGTGTCTGATATGGTTATTCCACAAAAAGTTCAATTAAACATTTAATTAAATTAAACATTAAATTAAATTAAACATTAAATTACGGACATCTACTTCTTTTCCCTCATTGAAAAATCCAGAGTCTACAAATATGGAAATATTTGTATTTTTTTCAGTTTAATTTTACTTTAATGTAGAATTAATTGTCAGTGTGCTGGAGGCTTCAAGTTTTCACATCACCCTTGTGTCAGTTTCATGTTAGACAATTGTGATTTCACAAAGCATGCTCGTACGTACATGGCTTAAACTTATACATTTTTGATAGGACGACATCTTTGAACGTCTTTCAAAGGCGCCACCGATGTTCTTTAATATAGATAATCGGGCTGTCAAAGTTAAAGCGATAATAAAGCATCAACGCAAATTCGTTGTTTTTTTTATATATATAAGTATGTAATAATAATGTATAAATCCCAAATCATCCCATGAATTATTGAATAATCCTACAACATTATTCATAATTCATTTTCTACATAAAACTATCTGACCCAGTCTACCCATCTTTATATACAGCTCTGTTCTAATTTAATCTCCCAGGAAATTCTCCCACAGGAGACAAACACATATTGATGTCTAATTGCCGGAAGTAACTCATGATTACATAACCTAGCATATCAAAATGAACGGAGGACATGCAATGCATTTTTTGAATGTAAGTCAATTTAAAAAAAAAAAAAAGAATGACAACCAATGTTGATGAATGGAGGAGCTTCCTCATTTCTTTAAATGACAAGTTGGCAGCCAGATATTGGTCTGACGTTCTATTAACGTTCCAGTCAACATTCGTTCTTGTGAGCTCTGTGATGCTAAGTGTTGATTGATCTGATACAGATCCGGGCTAGGTGTTGTCAGACTGTTCTCACACTGTATGTGACTCAGAGATCCTGGCTGCTCCTTACAAATGAGATATTTTGATTGAAAGATGTTGGTAATTACATAAATGCCAAAGCTGATCTGTAGAGTAGGCCCATTTGTCATCTACTGATAAGATTAAACCTGCCAGTATTCAGGTGGTGGCTGATGTTGACTTTTCATCCTGCCAGTTCCACCCACATCTGCCCCATCTGTCTTATCTGCTTTTCTCTGTCTGTCTGACTGAATCCAGTGGGCTGCTCACATTTGATTTTTAATGGCAAAGACGTTGACATCCAGACGCTACGTCATTAGCTCAAACTTCAACGCTATTGTTATGCTGTCAAGTCATGTAGACTGGCGAAAGGAAGAAGTTTTTTTTGAAAGTGCAGTGACTTTCATTGTATTGAATTTATTTTAGGGTGCTTTCACAAGTAGTCCACTTTTGGCAAACTCTGGTGTGGTTCATTTGGGCCGTTACGAACGCAGCAATCGTACTCTAGTGTGGACCAAAACAACCGATCCGAGATTGCTTGCAAGAGTTGGTCTCGGACCGTTTTAAAGCGAAACAAAGCGAAGCCTTTGCGGGCATTTGTTGAGATGAACACATGTAAACGACAGGTTAACATGAGTGGGAGAGGACTGACCTGGACTTGACATCTGGGCCGAAGAGAGCATACAGAATATGCTAAATAAAGTTCACAAAATTAGTGACGTTAATAAAGTCAACCGAGATAAACTGGAGGAGAAGGGATTCATGCAGACAGTAGATCAGTGCCGAGTCAAAGTGAAAAACATTCGACAGCAACATATCAAAGTCTGTGACTCCCTGCATAGAAGTGGCAGCTCTCGACACAAAAAAGGATAAATTCGCTCTTTCATACACGCCCCTCAGCAACTTCATTTATAAAATTTGGTTTGCTTTAATTTGTGCACTGTGAAACCGAATCAGACTAAATAGAAAACGAATCACAAGTATCAATTTCACTCTGATTCGGACCAGCCAAACTGACTTTGGCTTGTGAAAACGCCCTTAAACAACTCTGCAGGATCTAATACGAAAATGTTTTCTGCTCCAAATCTACCATATTTGTACACTGTATAATAACATGAACATGTGTCCCCATTGAGATACATCCTCCAGTCAAGTCACAAGTTATGGGCATGATATCATCAGTTATGGTCTCTTCTAATATCTTTTTGCTTTTCATCCCATTTATATACTTTCTGTACCGCTTCCACAAAGATTATGTCATTTTGATTGGCCGCAGGGTGTGCATTATTTTCAGATAACTGCACAGCTTCCAGGTAGAAGCTTCATTACTGTTCTACGTGAGGTCGGTAAAGATGGTGGTAACAGAGGCATTGTGGCAGCAGGCGAAGCAAATTAGCTGAAATGTTCCTCTCCCAAGCCACATCCTCCAGCTCTTCCAGGGTGAAGCTAGCCAGGTTAGATATGTATTCCCTCCAATGTGCTCTGGGTCCCCTAGAAGTTGGGTGTTCCTGGAATACCTCCACAGAAAGAGCAGCCATTCTATTCCAAGCTCCATCTCGATGTCCGATTGGGTTGGATGATACGTTAAAACTTTCCGTCCAGCCACCGTCAGCCCAACAACTGGCAATTGCCGGTGTATTCCCATAGTTTCAGCTGGAAGTCGATGTGTTTCACAAGCTCCCTTTGCTTTTATAGTCTAATAAATAAAACATAAACTGACAAAATGTCAAGAAAGGAAATATTCCTACACCTATTCTTCTTATTAAACAGAAAAAAACAACCGTACGTCTTCTGAATTCAAGTTTATTCTTTCACCAAACTAAAACTAACATTATTACCTTGTAAAGTCATTGTAAAAATACTTCATTCAAACTCAAAATGACAAAATAAAACTCACCAAAACTGTCTTGGATAGATCGAAATAAACCCTTAAAGGAACAGTGTGTAGCATTTAGGGGGATCTATTAGCAGAAATGGAATATAATATTCATAACTATGTTTTCATTAGTGGAAAAAACACCTGAAACTAAGATTTCTGTCTTATTTTTGTTAGCTTAGATTGAGCCCTTCATATCTACATAGGGAGTGTGTCCTCTTGACGGAGTCCGCCATGTTGCTCAGACATGCTTGCGAAACTGGTAACGTGAGCCGTCTGACTTCCGTTTGAGCGAGGGCAACAGCGCTACCATGGTTTTGCCCTCGGTGGGTCACGTTACTGCAGTCTTTGAAAGGGAGACGTGAGCGGAGGCGTACTCAGTTGGTTACAATCTGCAACCACACCACTAGATGCCGCCGAGTTATGTGGAAATATGCTGGCTCTACAAACTGTTTTCCCCGCTGTCTCTGTCTGCCTGCTGAACAGTGTCTCTCACTCATTCTTTTGGCGCAGACCACTAAATTAGTTAAATAAAATTACAAATATCACCCAAAAAAAGCGCCCAAAAAACAACAACGTACTCAGCCAATCGTCGATAGCCAATATATTTGTCCAATCACCCAACCCTTATGTCCGAGGACTTTACCCTGTCCCCTAAGCCCAGAAGGAAACTCATTTCTGCCCCTTATATCCATTAATTCATTCTTTTGGTCACTACAGAGTTCATGTCAACAGATGAAGGTAAAATCATAAAACAACAGGCAATCTTCAGAGCTTCACTTTCCCGCTGCCTCTCTCTCTTCACCATAACAGGTCCTGTACGATGGCTGCATCATTCCACTTCATGGCAGATTCTGCACCAATCAGTCTGTCAATATCACGCTCCATTTTACGCTCACTTGTCAGCAAGACCCTGAGATACTTGAACTCCGTCACTTGGAGAAGCAACTCTCTCCCAATCAAACCAAAAACAGCAATTCGCCATTTTCCGTCCGAGGGTTAGGAGGTCGTAATTCGGTGAAGGCAACATAATCACATCGTTGGCAAAAAGCAGAGTTGTAAAAATGTGGTCAGTGCCTCCTAGCATAAGCTTTCCCAGAAAGGCTTATGCCAGTAAAAAAATATGAATAACTAATACTTTTATGTTCATCACTGCAACGTGGAAAAAGCAATCTGTTACAGGAAGCATTACTTCCTGTGCTGTGTGCAGTTACCTGATGATGATGTCTTGATATTGATGGTGTCACCAGCATGCACAGTTGCCTTGTGCTGACTGTTACTGATGTTACTTTAGGTTTCTAAAGGGGGATTTGAATGTCTTCATTTGGGGTTACTGCTTGCTGCTTTCTCTGAACTTGAACATCAAGCAGCAACCGCTATGATAGCCTCAGGTAAACATGACCCCAAGCATACGTCTCTTTATTCTGCCTTCATATCTTCTTCGACCTTCCTACAAGGCAGACGTTTGGCATTTACTCTGACACACACAAGTTGTTTTCTGTTTTTTTTAAAGCCAACATTTAGCTGCCATTAGAGGAGCCATACCTTAAAGGACATTGGCTTTAGAATTAGGTCTTGCTGTTGGCCTCTTGCTTTCATTTTTCCAAATTCAGTACTCCTTCTTGGATATGGTGCAAAATGCAAATTAGAATAAATAACAAGAATTGGCTTCTTTCAGTCTTTCTTGTTTGTAAATCTGGCATTGACCAGACTTTTGCCTCCCTTCAAACTGCCTTTTCCAAGTTAAAAAAACGGGTATGACAGGCTGACTCTGCCAAACTCAAAGCCTGCCAGTCAGACGTCCTGACACGACCTTAGCCTGGCTACTCTGTCAGGGGTGCAGGCAGAACAGAAGAGACAGCACAGGCACATTAAACTGGGGGAAGTGAATTCCACCTGCATTGCGCCCCCCCCCTTCCGGCCTCTAATCTGGCTGTCTCTTTGATTGAAGGTTGCGTGCTGGTCACGCTCGAAAGACAATCTCGTCCACATACTACGCCATTTAGCGCCACTTTCAGTTTACTGGTTATACGTGGCTTTTCACTGTAACAAAGGCTGGCAATATTATTCTATATTTCCCATGAAAAGACCAAATCAACAATAACTTTATTGTACCAGCAGGTATTGCCTGTGTAGTCACACCTGATACACCTTATTCTTCTGTTGCCATAGACTTCCAGTGTTGTCCAAAAACTAGTAAACACACCAATTAGCCACACTATTGCATTCATTCATTATGATGAATAGGGCCGGGTATCAGTACTCGATACCTTTTCGTTTGAAATAAGCCAGTACCAAGTAGTATTGGAACTTCTCCAGTCAAACGATCCCTGCAATCGATCCTTTTTGTGCCAAGATCTAGAAAGAAATTACTATTTGTATGGTTTTGCTCACAGCCAATCAACGCAAGCATTCTTCAATTTAATGCAACGTGCGATTGGCCCACTACCGCACGAATGCACCAGCTACAACCTACAACTATACAGCCGGGATTGCCCGGGATAGTCCCAAACAAAAGCACAATTGGCTCCTGTTTGAGTTTGCTAGTTTGTGCCCAGCTGTTTTAGGAAATTACTTAATTAAACTATATATTTGTGATTCATTTTTAAAGATTTGTATTTGTAGTAGGAACAAATGGCTTTGGGGATCAGTGCTGCAGACAGGGAAATTATAATGTCAGCCTTATCCTTTAAATCAGCAATCCAGACTTTCACTGACTTTCTTAAAGAAAGTGATAACCTGTGAGATCCAATCATTTATTTGGCACTACACGGCTACTTCTGTGGCATTTTGTTGCTCTATTAAATATTATGTCAGTCAAACAGTTTACCAACATGTCTTTTCCTGGATTTTTTTTTTTAAGTTGATGAAGTTCCTGGTGGTGGCACTCTTTGTCTGTTTGTGTGTATCTGGGTATCACTGCTCACATGCTATAGACTCAGGTCTTCTCTCTTTCTCTTTTCTTCAACACTATGATACGAAAAGCTTCACATTGTGCCCACCACAGGATTTTAAAATACTACATACTATTACTGTAGGTCAAAGGGGCATGTTAGCGTCTGACCCTCGAGTTAACCACTCCAAGGTCAAGCCTGGACACAAATAGGTAAACATCTAACATGATGGTATGTCTGATTCTGTCTATTAATTTCTGCCGACATACCTGCTACAGGTTGGCCCGTGATTTTCGGTAATAGAGAATGTCACATGTGAGTATTTTTTGAATATGAAAGTATTAAGCCGGTACGTCCTCATTGTCACCTCTTCCGTTCCATCGTTTCACTTTCACACGCCTTTCGCACAAGCATAAATAACCCCCTCTCCCTCATCTCTTTCTGCCGCTCTGCTTTCGTGTTTTGCTCCTCCTTGCTTCCCCCATCAACCCCCCTCCACTTTCTCTCGCTCTGCATTAAGCCCTGCTTGTCTCTGATCCTGGAAGCAGTGCTTATGGGAGCTTCTGAGACCAGTGTGAGCACTGCTGGTCTCCAGTCGCCTTCCCAGCACTGCAAGTGGAGGACGAGTGGAGGAGGAGGAGGAGGAGGAGGTAGAGGAGGAGGAGGATGTGGAGGAGGAGGAGGGGGAGTATCCCTAGGCGGGAGAAAGGAAAACGGGAGAGGAAAGTGCGAAGGAGCATGTTCGAGATGCAGAGAGTGTGATAATAAAGGGGGAAATGAGAGAGGGAGACAAGAGAAGAAGATGAGTGCAGGAGAGAAACATTGTAACAAAAAGCAGGGAGTAGAAAAAGAGAGAGGGAGCACTGGGTGGCACAGGGAGAGGAGCAAATGAGGGAGCGAATAGGAGACGGAGAGAGAGAGAGTGAGCGAGAGCAAGCGAGAGGGAGGGAGGCGAACAACACTGCAGACACTCGCCCACTGTCACTGCTCCACAGCCAGAGGACAGAGGCAGCACAGGCAACAGTGGAAGCGGATACGATGGAGGAGGAAGACCGAACCATCCATCTGCAGCTCAGTCCCCGTCACTGACAGCCTTCCTCTGGGACCAGCCTGCCAAGTTGGGAGCAAAGAAAAAAAGGAGAAAACTACTCTCTCTGTCCTTCACAAGACCAAGTACCGGACCTCAACTCCTGCAGGACTGATAACACACACACCTCATTATTTCCCCCTCTCTCTTACACTCACATACACTCACTCACACCCTCACTCTCTCAAACTGAAGAACACTTCACTTCTTGTTGCCTTTTGGACTAGTGTGGGTTTTTTTTGTTGTTTTTTTTTTCTACACTGCCTTCGCTGACCTTCTGAGCTGAGTGGATTTACTTTTATCCTGTGGCGGACCATGGGGCTAGGGTGGAGGGGTGCAGCAGGGACCCTCCGAATAAGGACAGAGGGGAGCTGGTACCTTTTGGTGACATTGCTGCTGCTCTGTGGTTTCTGGGAGGCTCACGCACAGACAGATGATGGGAAGTCTGTCTACTTCTGGGAAACAGGTACCGCTAACCCACTAATTAGAGATTATATTTGATCCCTTGTTTTACATATAGCACGTTTACAGTGGTGGGTAGGTGGTGAATTAGTGTGTGCTGAGGGTGCTGCTGTGGTATGCGACCTCCCACACTCAGAAGATCTCATCATGTGTGCGTTTTTTCAGCTCATTATTTGTGGAAAATGTGCACTGATAACTTTAAGATGTTATGGAACATTTAAAATCAGTGTATAGCCAACAGCGCTGCCTTTCTATCACGAAAATATCTTGGATCTAGAACAGAAAAATACATATTCTCATTTTGCACAGGTCTACAATGCTCCCGGATGACACACTTTACATTTGAGGTATACGACTCTACGCTTCTGAACTTCAAAGATACATACACTTGAAAGATGACCCAGAAAATCTACAGTAGAGCCGTCTCCTCATGCTGAATAGCATGTAGCACGCAGGACAACTGTGATCCATTTTTGAATGGATTATTTTCATCTCCCTGAGTCTCAGGTGATGCACCATTATTGAGATGTTGCTGCTGTGTTTTACAGCATGCGGATGATTGATAGGCATTGCCGCACAACAGCGCTTGGTGAGGGAAGCGGAGTGGAATGGTTTTTGATGGTATTGATACGACATCAGCGTTGAATGAGCGGTGTGTGTTAGAAATCCTACATGCGTAGATTGATGGGGCGGTTAATGTATTTCTTATCTTTGCATTCTTGTGTTCTGCACTGACTGTAGCTGTGCTTAACTGTCTATCAGAGAAATAATCGTATGGAGTCAACGGAGTGTCACAGTGGGATCCATTGAATTATATTATCTCTGTTGACATGCATGGGAGGCCTCTTACCAAGCATGGATGCTGAGCACCAGTTTACGGATCTAGAGTACAGATGTTGCAGAGATTATTACCGTGATGATTTCTAATGGACCCTGTGGAAATAGCAGTCTTTTTAAAAACAGTGGGAAGTCCTTTAAGGCATAAATTAAATGACTTGATTTAATCCTCAATTAGACCGAAAAGCTCAGGAGGTTAAGGCGTGCTCTTTTCTTACACAGACACATTTTACAAAAATAACTACAGTACATTTTCTCAATACCAGTACAACTTCTCTCCCTAACCCCAACGCAAACACCTCTCTTGTCCCGCCCCGCCTCGCCTCTGCCTCGCCTAGCACCAGTTCCCAGTTGACGTATCCCACGTCTCTCCTGTGGTTCTGCATCTTTAAAGAGGATGTAGCTGAGTAAGGAGATTAAAGGAGCAGGGATTTAACAACCCAGGAAAGACAGCCCAGGGAACAGACTTGAGAAAGAGAAAGGCAGAGTGAGCACTGCAGGCAGAGAGAGGGACTAACTTAACCTACATCTACCCTACTGTAGGTCATAGTGATTACGCCTCTCTCCCACGCTACAACACCTTTCTCCCACACTATACATGCTCCTCAACTGGAAAGCTCTAGGCTCTGCGCTTTGAAATGTAATCCAGTGCTTGGAGTTTGTTCACTTCTTTTCCAAATAAAAGGTAGCACATTGATTTCAGCCCTGGAGTCTTCTTTTTTTTGTGTGCCTCTTTGGTTTGACAATTGCCTGCAGAGTATTAAAATCACACAGAGCAATTTAGGGCTTTGAATCCCAGTGCATTTCATCAAAAATATGATTACTGGATGTTTGCACAAGATTTGCATACTTCTAATTTCCGATCGAAGCTTGTTTTTAAAAAAAAAAAAAAAAAAAATGAAGCACGAAATGTGATGATGTTTGTGCACATTTGCAGAGTGTGCAGTAGAGGGAATATTCTTGTGGCAAGCAATGCTCTGATGTTTTGCATATTGATGAGTCTAGCTGAAATACAGCCCCTGTCTTCGAAACTGTGGGGAATTGGGCCTGCATTGCTTTTATTGCCTTCTGTGAAAATATGATGTATCTGTTTTTGGAAGGTGAGACAGTTCAGTACTGTTTTTTTTGCTCTGAGACTTCTATTCAAATGAGGCCGATAGAGACAACAGGCTCCGGCAGACACTGCAAGTGATATTTCTGAAGGTGGCAGTGAGGATAACTGGAGCAAAAAACGAGAATGATTATAGCCACCGTGAGGACGGTGCTGGTGATGATGATGGTGATAATGGCTTGCCACAGTTTTTCTAGAGCCTTTGAGAGATTGCAGGGAGTTTGTCTCCCTCTTTGACGCTATTTTCACACCATTTTTCTTCTTGTCGCTTCCTCTCAACTGTGCACTTCTTCCTCTGCATCTCTATCGCTCTCTCTCTCCCTGTCTGGCACTCATGCTATATTTTGCATTTCTGTTTTAAGAGCCACAGCTTTTCCCATTCAATGCAACGGTAAAATATGCTGAAATTCCACAGCAGCCGTATCTGTTGCCAGTAGTAGAGGAGGCACAAGTCTCCACACCAGGATGACAATGGATCTCACACATTTAGCTGCACCCTGTATATCCATGTGTTATAGTGAACTGCTAAGTGCCACACATGCAGAGGCACACATACACACAAACACACACAGCAGGTGCGTCGTTCCCATTCTGGTACTGTGTGCGTGCTTCATTAGACCCTGTTGTTGGAGCGACAGTGTTGCCAGGTTTGAGCTGTCAAGACCTCACATGTGTGCCTGAGGACAAAGCAATTACAGGTGGCAGAGTAAGTGATGGTGTATCCAAGCAAACACATACTGTAACATCTCGACATCTTGGCATTCTCCGTATGTCTGACTGTAAGTGTTGCATTCCAGCGGATCTTAAAATACATCAACTTTGCGAAGAAAATCAACATTGTTGTCTTTTTAACATGTCGAGGCTTGCATCAACAGGTGCCAAATCATCAATCTGGTTCGACATCCCGATCTGATCACTGTTTATCAACTCCCACCCTTCCTGAATGTGGGCCCTGTAATCTGTTCCTGGGATCCAGATTATCTATCATTCAGATTATGCAGGAGTCGCCTCTGGTCCTTGATCAAGCCAATCCCATTTCACCTATCGTCTCGCCTTATCGGGTCAAGTGACACCACTCAGCACATGCCTCTCTGTCGTAGGCTAGTTAAGTGACCTGAGTCATGCACAGGCTGTCCAACTAATTTCTTCTAACATACTTCCTTACCATGTGTGTGTTTTTCTACGAGTGCATGCAGTGTCTAAGGGCGCTTTCACAAGCCACATTCTGTTTGACTAGTCTGAATCAGAGTGAAATAAATTGTTTTCTATTTAGTCTGGTTTGGCTTCACAGTGCACAAATTAAAGCAGACCAAATAAAAAATAAATTTGCTGAGGGGTGTGTTATCTTTTTTGTCTCGAGAGCTGCGACTTCTATGCAGGGAATCACAGACTTTGATATATTGCTGTCAAAGTTTTTTCATTTTAACTCTGCATTGATCTACTGTGCGCACATCCCATCTAGTTTATCTCAAATTACTTTATAAACGTCACTATTTTTGTGGTCTTTATTTAACATATTCTGTATGTTCTCTTAGCACTGCCGCCTCACAGCAAGAGGGTCGCAGGTTCAAACCTGGCTTGGAGCCCCTCCTGTGTGGAGTTTGCATGTTCTCCCCGTGTTAGCGTGGGTTTTCTCCGGGTACTCCGGCTCCCTAACAGTCCAAAGACATGAAGGTTAGGCTAACTGTCGACTCTAAATTGCCCATAGGTGTGAATGTGAGCGTGAATGGTTGTCTGTCTCTATGTGTCAGCCATGTGATAATCTGGCGACCTGTCCAGGTTGTACCCCGCCTTCTCCCAATAACAGTTGGGATCGGCTCCATTCAATAAGAATCATTGTGTTTTTGTTACCTTAGAATAAGCCGTTTATATCTACATAGGGAGCAGGTCCCGCTCCCGTCGCCGCCACTCTCTCTCTCTTGCTTCACCACTCACTTCCCATTTACACACACACTCTACGCACTGGCTCTGCTCCAAATGGCTCTAGAGATGGTCATTTGCATTTTCACATTGGCCATCATAGCTCTCCAACACTCTTGTCAAATGGGAGAGACTTCAGTTGGTTGCAATCCCCTCACCTCACCGCTAGATACCGCCAGATCCTACACACTGGACCTTTTGTTGAATTGCTTCCTGATGGTTGACTAACCAGATCATGAATCACAAACTTGAACAATTGCATTCATTGTTGATAGACTGTCAGCGAGTACGATTTTTTTATTTCAAACTCAGTAAGGGCGATAAAAAATATTCTTGGCAGATATTTATATAGTTTTTATTAGATGAGCTAATGAGATGATTTCAGATCACCTAATCACACCGTTGTGAATCCAGAATATGTGTCTGAATGCGAGTGAGTTTGTGCATGTACTTCTGTACATTTGTCAGCCACCGCATCTCTAATGACCTGTCACTTTGCGAGAGACAATGGAGTTTTAGTCCTACACCGTATCATACAATGAGTACCACTGCAGCTTTCAGCGCTCCGAACGCAGTGCTGTGTGTCACCACGTCCCCGCTGATGTCACCTTTCAATGCACGGGGACAGGGCGACTGGCGCTGACAGGCCATTGTTAGCCGAATACATTCCTCCCTTCAGAGAGGCACTAGCAGTGAAGGATGTCACCCTCGCTGAGGATTGTTAGTGGCTCTCCCACAATCACCTGCTATTACGGCGGACCCACTGAAGAGGCCATCCAGGAAATTGAGGGAGAACGGGTGTGACGGGTTCACGAGTTCAATACAGCGAGCCAAGGTCATTAATATGGCAAACGGCCTTCAGCCAGAAGGATTGTAGTATAACTGAATTGTTCAAAAGTAGAGCCTTGAGATAGATCGAAAGAAAAGCACAGTATTGATCTCTTCCAGGTGCTTTGGACTAATTAAGCAAGAAAAAAGTTGCTTCTCTCGCTTTATTTTCTCTTAGAGAACCGTCTGAGATTGTTTCGTTTTGCCTGATCATCTAATTTCATGTGGACTTTTGGCTGAATGTGTTAAAATAAAAGGATGTTTTCTCTGTCTGTATACTTGATTGATTCATGTCCTCAACTGACCTGACCACAAGCCTCACTTATTGTCCCAGATTTAAATTAGAATCTGCTCTCTCTCTCTACGCCCTGAAAATCCTTTTCCCTAAATAGCCGTGTGCTAATACCTGCATACTTATTATGTCCGACAGTCTTGAATTGAGCCAGAAACAAACACGCTTGACTGAGAAGCTGTAGCTTTGATATCAGCAGGAATGTGACTGGCATCATCCCAAATGAGAATATCCCTTGGAGATCCCTGCCTCATTTTAGCGAGTGCATTACATCGTGACCCTCTATGACCCTAATTAGCATAGCACCTGAGGGCAAACGAGAGCCTGGCAGGTAATTGGCCAGTCACTGTTTAAATTCCTTAGCAACAGGCAACAAATTTAGGCCATGCATATAAATTAAGATAATTTCCTTGGGATTTTTTTCATTTTTCATTACACCATATGCCAATGGGTTTTATTTTAATTCAGTGCGCCTGTGTTTTTGTTTTCATTTCTAGTTCAGTTAGAGTGGAAATGGGGGCTAATTGTATCTGTTGTTTGTATCTGGCCCTACAACCAATGCAAAGTGAGCGCTCAGCAGCCTGTGGAGTCTTTCTCTGGAAACAACAGCAGTAGCCATGTGGCCTCAGCATCTTTCTGTCTAAAAGAGGAAGGAAGCTATTTTTCAAAGTTAGTTCTCGTCTTGGTGGAAAAACAACGAGCGCGGCTCAAGCTCCAGCGGTCTGCGGTTCAGCGTCACCCCAGCAGAAATGATACAGAGCTAGCTAATGGCGTGGCATGACGTTGCACTTGATTTTAAAAGCATTTGCAGCACAATACGTCACGTTTGACCCAGATCGATCTGTTTCGTGGCTTTAGAGATATTACCCCACCACTCTCCACTCCAGACTGCTGCGTTTTTTTTTTCTAAATAGCCAATCCATCCAGGGGAGAAAGATGCCAAAGAGATGCCAGAGTTTGTTTAATCTAAATGGTAGAGCTTACACTAAAACCTGGCTATTACTGATATAGGAGGGATGGCAGGATTAGAGATTACACTTCATCCAAAAAACTTTATTTAGAGTGACATAAGAGGATTCCCGCTGCCTTATTCCGCCATATTCAAATGGCTCATAACATATTTTAGATTGGGCACTATGTCATTCAGCTCCACCACCAGTGTGCTTTGTGGATGGTCGTGACGTGAGTAAGCAGATCAGTGGTAGATTTATGTTATGTGGGGATGTTTTTTTCCCTGATTATCAGCCTTGACCTGGTATATCAAAGAGACATGTGCAGCTATAAAAAGATTAGAATATGATAGAAAAGTCTGACCTACTCTTTTTTTAATTTCCAGTAAATTTTGCTCATTTTTAGCTGCATCACAGTTCACATTTAGTCATCCCTATACCTGGACAATTCTATGTAAAACCTATACTAATCTACTTCGATAGGCTAAAAGACGGGAGTGAAAGTAGGCCGGTACGGTCCGATACTCCGCACTGCTAAAGGATTCAATGCCGATATGTAGTACCGGGAAGAGGGGACACAAACCGTCACTTACGATCGTATTTCCAACAAGAAAACACATCTGCTAACATCAGGTCAACATACCGTTAGTTAATTCCGCCAAGGAGGTTATGTTTTCAGTTCGGTTTGTCTGTTTCTTTGTACACGCATTAAGGTCTTTTCAGACGGGAAGCCACACTCCGCCTGCGTACTCGCTTGGATCCGCGGGTCTGACTGCGCTCCTGATGGTACATGTCCACAGCCTCCGTCCTTTCCACGGTTCCCCAATCATTGTCTGTGTATTCTGGTAGCGTGACGGTGCGATTCGAGAGACGGGGCGTAAAGTTGAGGTCTAAGCTACTTTATGCAAATCACGGGCGTCCAATGCGACTTGCCGCTTCTGGAAACTTCTGAGAAACTTATAAACGAACCGTTGTCGATCCAAAATAAAGACCGATTTGGCAACTGGACGGCTTATTCCTTGCCTAAAATATTTCCAGAAACACATTTTGGTGAACTATTTTCGTGATATAAGAGAAGAAAGTTTCCAAACGAGCCGCCATGTTGGTACCGGTTTGAAAGCTGGGAGCAGCCGCCCACGAGGGAAAGCGTTCGTCCAATCAAGCTACGGAGTGCCTTGTGTCTAGTGGCAGCTCATCAAGCATCCAATGCTGGGAAACGAGGCGATTCCTCGCAATAAAAAACACCCCTGTGGACACGTACATCATGCAGACAAGCGAGTAAACGCCAGGCGATATGCGTGACAACCATGGAAACGGCATCTGTGCACTACTGTAGGCTATGCATCCCTGCTGGTACAACTGTGTGGTGTATCAAATATCCCTAATCACAGCTTGATTAGTTGACACATGTGGCAATGCTGTTTCACTTTCATTAACATTGCGAGGTAGGGCATTTGTGCTGCATTCATGTGGTTCCGCAATAATCAGAAATATAAGTTACCGACCGGTAAAATTCACGTGAATGCCCTCTTAAGTCGGAAAACAACTAACATTTACAAATTATTCTGCAGCACTTTCACCATTTAAATAAATAATTTGCTAAACATGATTTTTGTACAGGCATTGAATCGTGTTTTCAGGGATGCATGAAGCTGGGGGTGGGAGGAGAACAATATCAAGCGATGAAGGTTAGGGAAGTCTAGTAGTACCAGCAAGAACTTCAATCTACTTTCGCCCCTGCTAAAGGATGAGGGTTGTGTGCCTTGCTCAAGGGCTCTTTGAGGCTAGTTGCTAGTTTTCATTTATGTCCCTTCTGTATTATCCTAGTCATGTCTCATAACTCCTTAATTTCCTCTCTTTCACCAACTATTTTTCTCCAGTCTTCTCTAAAATAAATGTAGGGCTTGGTATTTTTCTGTTTCTCAGCGGTCACATCACTGTGGTGTCTCTTAACAAACGAGAAACTCAAATCTGCACTCAGCCACAAAGCTGAAACACAAACAAGTCCTGTGCGCATATTGTGGAAACCGAGTACTTTCGTGGTCAGGGAGTGGTATTCAAAACAGGCCCTTTACTCCCACGAGAGGTAACGAGGCGGCTTCAGTGGGCTGAAAGGAATAGCGGCGTCATTGAAGAAAGCAGTGACATTTAAAGGCTGCGCTGCCTCCGCCGATGCTACTCTAATAAAGCCGTGGAGATGGAGGAGGCTCAGGAGTAAATATTCTCCTGTCCATCCAGCAGCACTGTCGTTAATCCTTCATCTCTCCCACAGGCCATCAATCGTTTTTGCCCAGCTGTGGGGTAGACATGGGCGTATTTTACAGTCTTTTGAACATAAAAGCTTCTGTTTTTTCGCAGCAGTTTTGGTATCTTGTGGGTTAGTTAATGTAGAACTGCATGCTACAGTTTGGAAAGCACTTATTGCTGTGTGGAGAGAAGATTAATTCATCATTAGATCATGTGATGAACTGTAAACACAGACTGCTATAATCTACTGTGTGCTTAAGAATCATATATCAACACTTTTATTAATCTTGCTGAATATCATGAGAACATTACATTATAATATTGAGCTGCTGCTGGTTTGAATCTTATATAACCACATTGCTGATGTTATTGAAAGTCACATTGTACTGCTGCAGTTTTGACCCCATTTCTGAATGATTTTCGGCTTGTTTTTGGACCATGTGTTCTTGGTTCGTTGAGGGAAAATGGTGCAGTAATTCCTCAGAGTGCCTCTAAGCAACAGTGACAGGACGGTGGCTTTAGGTAATTGTGTGTGACAGTATTTGCCAATCCCTGATTTGATGGTGTTGGTCTGTGGAATAACGTTGACCCCCTGTGTCGCCTGGCTAGTACATGTTGTGCTTTGGTTTTAGTTGCAGAAGAAGAGTGATTAACAAGACTAAGAGTCTGCAGCCATGCCAGCAGCTCTGTGAGGCTGCAACATGGATATTTAAGAAGACCTGGATACGGTGCTGCCGCTCAGCCTTGCTTCCAATTTTTTTTCCGGTGGTCACTCGCGGTAATGCAGCAACAAATCCTCCTGCGGCCCAAAAAGCATTTTCCCCATAGACCACTATTGTAAAAGTGACAAACAAGGTCGATTATGACTCTTTCTATTATGAATTTTGGACACATGGAGTTTTTTTTTATTTGTAAAACTTTCCTGAAGCCAAGAAAAGCTATTTAAAAAGTCTATGGGCCGATCGGGATCTCGAGAGCAGAGCTACCGGGAGAAACTCAACTGCACATATTCAGTGCGCCGCATATCCGGAAGTAAACTAGGAAGATAGAAAACTTTTTTGGCGTATGCGCCAGGCGAATAATTCTCATTGTAGTGAAAACGCACCATCTTGGAGTCCGATATTCAGTTCTGATGATACATCCATGGGCTGCAAAGCAGTGCTTTAAGCTAAACGCTAACATCAACATGCTAGCATGCTCACAATGACAACATGCAGCTGTTTAGCAGGTGTTGTGCTCAGTTAGCATGCTACAAATTTGCCAATTAGCACTAAAGTCAAAGTACAGCTGAGACTAAAGTATAAAAGTATAAAGTTGAAGGTTCTCTATACGATATTCAGAGCATTAATATGGCAACAAATAACCATTTGCTATGTATAGATATAGTGGAGTAATATCTACCTGAGCAGAGAATGAAGTCACTCTCCCTCTGTGTGTTGTAATCCGAGCTTTCCTTGCTTTGTTGACATCGCCAGGCCGGCCGTGTGTGCCTTTTAGTGCATGTGAGCGTGCCTCACTGGCTAGCCGCCGCTCTGCACTGATCTCATACTGCGGTTACAGACGATAACGTCGTCACTGAATCGTAGCACCCACCCTCCTGTTCACCCCTCAGGTAAACACTGTCAGCACTGTTGCCGTCGGATCAGCCATCACCATGTTGAGAGCTATTTCGCAATAGAAATGATCTGGATTTCGAATTTAACAACTTTAAAGTGTTACACTAATGAACAGTTTTGACTGGAGGTTGGAGTTCTATGAAAAGTAAAGGATCACCAAACTTGTTAGAATTCCTCCTTCAGGGAACGTAAATGTTTTTAATATCAAATTTATACCAAATTTCATCGCAATTCATCCAATAGTTGTTGAGATAATTTCACACAAAAAGACACACGTCAACCTTAAGGTGGCGCTAGAGGAACATCAGGGGATCACAAAAGTCTTGAGGATTCATCCTCTGGACACCATGAATGTCTGTACAAAATGTCATGTCATCTGCTAGCATGGCTCAACACTTGTGTAAACACAAGCTGCATTGACATGCAAGATATCATCGTGTTTCCTGTTGTTGTTATTTTCACTTACTAATCCTATCTATTACCATATCTGTTACCCAGTGCTCTCTGCAGAGCTAACCTGCACACTCGCAGGCAGCACTTATTACTCACAGTTTCAAGAGAGAAAGATTTCATACAGATATTAAAAGTCAAGTTGGTAGTAAATCCTTCAATTATACCTCTGATTGATGCTATTGACCTCATTTGCATTCAGGCTGTTTTACAGTGGGCGCTTTATCCTTGAAATTCCTCCGCATTTCAAGTCTTTTTGTGCCAAGAAGTACTTCACCATCATAAAGGTGCCCATGGCAACCAAAATTGGAAAAGGTGATTAATTTGTAGACTTAAAAATGCATAGAAAAGAGAGTGCGCACTTCTTCATTTAAGCCCTAACAACAGCATAATAGGCCTGAAATATAGAAGGAAGGAGAGAGACAAAGATAGGGAGCGGAAGCAAAGAGGATTTGTAGACACCGAGGCTGAGAGAGCACACCACGCAATGCTTTAACACTAGTATCAATATAATAAACCAGAAACATAATGGTAGAGGGAGAGAGGGAGTGACAGAGTAGCTGGCTAATCACCAGTGACAAGCCCCTAGATTAGAGGGAGGGCAGCAGATGGCCCCAGGCAGGGCAGCGCTGACCGTATATGAATATCCCAGTAGGTTGATCAGGCTCACTGACTCCTCATGCCTACAGCAGACAGGCGTGGTGTGTGTGGAGTATTTGTCGGTGGTCACTTCCCACCCGGACATTTATTTACCTACAGAGGAGACCAGTGATTTCTAAAGTTTTTTTCATTAATTTATGCATTGTTTGGTGTATAAAACATATACAATGTTTAGAGAGCCTAAGGTAAAGGGTTAAAATTAGGGCTGTCAATTGATTAAAATATGATTATCCATAGTTAATGGTGATTAATCGCAAATTAATACAAATTTTTTATCTGTTCAAAATGTACCTTAAAGGGAGAATTGAAGTATTTAATCCTCTTATCAACATGGGAGTGGGTAAATATGCTGCTTTATGCAAATGTATGTATATATTTATTATTGGAAATCAATTAGCAACACTAAACAATGACAGATATTGTCCAGAAACCCTCACAGGTACTGTATTTAGCATGAAAAATATTCTCAAATCATAACATGGCAAACTGCAGCCCAACAGGCAACAACAGCTGTCAGTGTGTCAGTGTGCTGACTTGACTATGATTTGCACCAAACTGCATGTGATTATCATAAAGTGTGCATGTCTGTAAAGAAGAGACTCGTGGGTACCCAGAGAACCCATTTTCATTCACATATCTTGAGGTCAGATGTCAAGGGACCGCTTTGAAAATGGCCATGCCAAAAGTTTGGAGCATTATTTAACCTGCTTTGCGACAAGCTAGTATGACATGGTTGGTACCGATGGATTCCTACTAGTTACATATGATACCAGTATCTTCATTCTAGCTTTTATAGCTGAGCCCGCTACAACCTGAAAATCGCAAGTTGCGTTAATGCGTTAAAGAAATTAGTGGCGTTAAAACTAATTTGCGTTAACACGTTATTATCGCATTATCGGGCCTACAGAATAGAGTTAAAAGTTCTTGTTTTGTCAACGTCTAAAATCCCAATGTATTTTATTTATAATGATGATGAACAAAGAGGAAAGGCAGCAAACCTTCTCATTTGAGAAGCTGGAACAGAGAATGTTTGGCATCTTTGCTTGATAATTCACTTAAATGAGTTAATTGATTATTAACATTGTTGCTAATTATCTGTCCATTGACTAACCTATTAATCAACTTCAGCAACCCTAAAGGCCTTTACACACTGGGAGCATTTTTAATGTGCAATTAATTCTAACGTCAATATATTTTTCAAACTGTTTTTTTTTGTCATGACTTATTTCACACAGAACGTGATTATTACTCATTGAAAAAGTGACAATCCCTTTCTTCGTAACCAGAGGGATTTTTTTTAGCTTTGGCACCGTGAAGAAAGGCATCAACCAATCACGTTGTGTAGATCGGGTTGAGTGGTGCTTATATTTATTTGAAACAACAACACGGAGGCTCCGTAGTCCAAACCAAGATGGAACTTTATTACTTCCATCAACCTTGACAAAGGCAGCCGGGCCAGATCCACTCCTTCTGTTCTTACCTTTCAAAATAAAAGCCCTAGATATATAATATTCGCAGGCGAGTGTTCTGCATTTTCGTATTGTTTATTCATCAAGCCCCCGGTGTGTAAAGGCCTTAATCCAGTCAGCAAGATGTGAAAATGTCTTAAATTCAATACAAGACCTTTAAAGTTATAATTCTGAAGATATCAGTCGTGGTTGATTGGCGACACCTGTGGTTACTGGTTGCAATAGCAAGTGTGTTTTACTGCTACGGGTCCTGTTTGAAAACATACACATCGACCACCGAGGGAAGTGAGAAGGCCTTGAACAGCCGCTGGTATGGAGGAGAAACTGGTACATCCATTTATACAGTAGAGCCGATTCATCGTTGATGTAGCCCAGAGAGGAAAAACTGTATATAGAGTAATACATGAATAAATATTGTGTTGTTATAGTACAATATTGAACCGCACATTCATATCCAGATTAATTCTGAACATTTATTTATTTATTCAGTCATTTACACATCGAAAGACGAACTCACCAAATTGCGCTGTACACATTATTATTGGCATGTGATGTGAATACAGATGACTTTTAGACCTACACACATGCTCAAAACCAGCTTGTATGTGTTTGCTTGGATTTGACAGTTCACACACAACACATACTAGCCTCAACTACAGCACAAGTATCCACAAAGAAACTCTCTCAAAGGGACATAAACGTGCCTCTAGTGACTGTCAAAACGCTGCCGGCCTCCTTGCCTTTCCAGCGGAGACAGGTGACATTCCCCTTCTCTCTGCAGCACACTATTCAGGTCAGGGTGACATGGTCAAAGCCAAAGGGGTTATGGATGATGATATAAGATGTATTATGAACATAAATAGCAACCCATTTAAACTCTAGTGAGCAGTATTCCACAGTATTTGAGTTTGGCAGGTAGTTAACTTCCATTTCGGTACATTGTGGATTCCTGGCTGTGTCCTTTAATGCTTAACCAAGAAGGTTATTTCTGCTGCTTTTAAACGGTTGCATAACTAAAACCACAATCTCGAACACCGTCCAACTCTTCATCCATCCATTGATTCAAACTTCTGCTCATCTGTTCATCCATTAGCTTTTTTTTTTTTCGCTCTCACACTGCCCATTGTGCTGTGGGTGTATGGCGTGGGCCTGCACTCACTTCACACACTAGGTCTCTGGCAAACACTTACACCAATACACACACACACACACACACGCGCGCGCACACACACAGTAAATCCCAGTAAGACCACACTTGTAATCCATAGAGAGGAAGTTGGCATTTCCCTTTAACACCGTGCTGATAACCAGGCAGCTTTTAACTTGTTTTAGCAGGAAAGAATTCTTTAGTGGTCACACCTCCAGTTATTTGTAGCTCAGCGTTAGCGTGTGACAGATGGTCTCATTCATTCTTATCTCATGTCATCTCTGTCACTGGGTTGCTTACAGTTTATTTATAAGTGAGGATGAAGTAGATATTTGATCATTTCTGGGTTTAGGCATTATAGAAACACTGGCTGTATGAAAGCGTAATCATGTGTTTACTAGACTGTATATAAGAAGTGGACGTAGCCACTATGACATTTGTAGGCTACCGTTTTGAAGCCTTAAGTTCACCATTGTGGTTGTTTGGAGCCAGAAGTGAAAAATGTGGAAGATGGTCCGCACACTGTAGCTCCCTTTTTAAATGCAATTTATTGGCACATCTTAGTTAGTGACGTTTCGAGCAGATGCTCTTCTTCAGACTACTGTCAAATTAAAATGCTTTGAGTAATGAGTTTTTAATGGTCTGTTTGTTGTCAATACTTTATATACTGCTCTTTTTTTTTATACTTCCTTCTATTTAAATAGTTTAGATTTTGTTACACTTTCTTTAGCTCTTTTTTTTTTACTGTGTTAGCTGATGCTTCTTGTTTTTCGCACTATTCCCTTTGCTGCTGTACACTGCAAATTTCCCCACTGCGGGACTAATAAAGGAATATTTTATCTTATCTTATCTCTCTTAAAATCATTATATTACAAAATACTGAAAATAAATTGTAATAAGCTCTTCTTCAGACTACTTTCTGTGAAGAAGAGCATCTGCTCGAAACATCACTAACTAAGATGTGCCAATAAATTGCAAAGGGAGCTACAGTGTGCAGACCTTCTTCTACATTTTTCATTGCTGTCTTCTACTGGTCCAGCATCGGTTTACTACGGTTTTGGATGTGCGTGACCACCTTACATTGTTTGGAGCCAGAAGTGACCATATTTGGATGAGAGGGTGGAGCTGGGGCAGCTTGGGCTAGCTTTTAAAGTACTAACGAAAACACAGACAATAACTCAGACCGGACAACGCCGTGGTAGCGACCTGTCAATCACAAGGTAGCCACGCCCTAAAGCATACCCTGCTTTATTGTCTATTTGACTCTAAATGGGACCATAATTTACTAAATGAACATCATGCTGTATTGAAGAAGACTTGAAACTAGCGATTGAGACCATAAACTCATGTTTACAATGTTTACTGAGGTAATAAATCAAGTGAGAAGTAGGCTCATTTTCTCATAGACTTCTATACAATCAGACTTCTTTTTGCAACCAGAGGAGTCGCCCCCTGTTGGCTGTTAGAAAGAATGAAAGTTTAAGGCACTTCAGCAGTGGCTTCACTTTTCAGGCCCGGAGGTTGCCCAGTGTTCACATCACCACTTGGTGTTTACGGAGTAGTACACCTGTTTTATCTGCCTAAATCAAAAAGTTAGGCTACAATAGTTAATAGTGTCCCATCATAACTATATCAGATTCTGCAGAAATTGTGTTTTGGTGGCTAATAAAAACACTTTTTCGACAACAAGGAAGTGATATTAGAATGAAAAATGATCTTCTTCTAATAAATCAATTATTTATTAATCTTTTCTTTATTGAGTTTCTGTGGTACAGTGTTCTTTGGCAAAACATCACTGGTAAATATAAAGTCTGCATAAGGAAAGTATGATCCAAACATATTGCACCTTTAATAAGTAATTTCTTAAAGAGGGCCTATTATGCTCATTTTCAAGTTCATACTTGTATGTTGGGTTTCTATTAGAACATGTTTTACATGTATTAAAGTTTGCGTTTCTCATAACGGCTGTGCTGCAGCACCTCTTTTCACCCTCTGTCTGAAACTCTCTGTTTGAGCTCCTGGGCTTTGTAACTTTGCAGACCTTTTACATGCACAAAAAAACTATATAACACGCTAAAGGAAAGGGACTGTTTTGGTTCACTCACCACTCTCATAGCGTAATTTCGGTGTCTAAAAAGCCACTGTACACTACTGAACCCAGCAGCAAACAGCAGACAGACACTTAAAGCCCAGCTGGTGAACATAGTAGTGCATTTAGCGGCTAAAGAGACAGATATTTCATTCAGGAGTTGGTAGAAACCAAGAACAGAGCTCAAGGTGATCATGTTGCTCCATAACTGCTGGATGAGTAAATAAGCAAGTTCGCCATATCAACTTAAAAGGGCATGATATGTCAGTGTTGTGTTCACAAATGTTTGCTGCTACCCCCAAGTGGCCATAATATATAGAACACATGTAGTAGTATCATATGGTATCGTATCGTATCGTATCGTACAGTGTAGTATAACCAGGCAGATGTCTGTGGGACCAAGAGCCAACCTATAATTTCCACAGTATTTATAATGGTCAAGTTGGTGGGCGGATGATGTGCATGCAGTTACTGAATTATTTTGCATTAATGTATTAAACATTTATTAAAATGCATGCATCAAGACAGCCATAGTGTAACTATATTTAGTACATATAGCTAACCCATGGGACCGTATAGAGAGAAGAGAGAACTGCAGTCTAATATTTCATTGTGCTGTATGTTTTGGAGTGTCTGTTTGGATTGTATGAGTCACGATGCCATCTCACCAATATGACCAACATAGATTGATTAAGGGTTAAATGAAGTATGTGATATGGTGTTTGTGAGGTACTTATGGCCATGAATTTTAATAATCAAGTCATTTTCAAACTAAAATAGTCTTTGAAAAATGCCTGTAACATGTATCAGTGGGTTTCCAGTCCTGTGAGTGCGGTGATCAAAACAGTGCGCAACCATAAATTATGCAAATTAGCTTTTGTCATTTGAAGATTAGGCGAGCTGTACTCGATTATGAGAGCACACAATTAGATCCAAAACAAGCAGCACAGACTGCAGACACACTGTAAAGAGCTGATGAGAATTGATGTCCCGTTGATGTGTCCTTTTGTGTTGTCGCAGTGCACTCCCCTAAGAGGACTCATTAATGAACAAGCAGCCGAGACAAACCCCGGCTACTGTAATTCATCATGGCACGTGTGACCTCTCTCCTCACTGCCACTGGCTGTTCTCACTGTGCCCTTCTTCATCCTCTATAGGCGTGCAGGGATGTGCTAGATGCTTAAAAGCCCGCAGCTCCATTTATTCTGGATTAGAATATCCAAGGATTAAAATGTTTCCATTTCCTTTTATTTTAGTGAGTCGGCTGTTTTGTCTCCCTGCCTGCCTCTAGGCTTTTATTAGTTGCTTTATATTACAATTTTATCCCATCTTGTAAATGCAGTATGATTCTAAGCATTATTTCTGCTACTACTCTTTCCATACATCACACATGATGGCTAGAAGCAAACAGATCTACGTAATAATGACGTTGTTGCATGTCATGAGAGGCTTGTGTCAAAATGTGTCATGTTTCCGTTGACCCTTGCCTTTACTGCAGGCACATACTGTTTGTCTCTGAGGAATATCCCACAGTCTTTGCATGCCACTGCCGTATATGTTCATTTTGCTCAGTAGAAGTTAGGGCTGCTATTATGGCAAAAAATCATAATCACTATTGATTTGGTCGATATTGAGATCACGATTATTTAACATGATTACTCATTGAATTTGGAAACATCGTGCATTTAGGAAGAGCATTTTGTAGCCTACATTTTACAGTTCAACGCAACAATCACATGCACTTTGAGAGCATAATTAAGAAGCTAGATCTATGAAGAACTTTGTACTCTTTTAAACAATTTAATCATAAACGCATTGGTTGTATAGATATGAATGGTGATGACGCGGCAAAAAAAAAATCACAACTGCAAAGCATGGTAAACGTGATAGGGTCCGTGTTTCAAGACGGGCCAGATGAGAGAGAGAGGACACAGCAAGCATTAAGCGGCGAGGTCCGGGTGAGGAGCGCCACCTTAACCCCCCGGCCTTTCCAAGCTGACCTAGAATCGGTTGCGGGCTCGCGGCGGTCCAACACGGAGAAAATACGTCTGGCGAGGGCCAGCCAACACCGGGCAGATTTCCCACGAGGAGATCCTCCCACACTGAGCGATTATCCCTTACCTGCTGAGCGGGGCGAAAGCACACCGCTGTAAAAGAAAGGGATGTGCTAGATTTATAACACATGACTAAATGAGAGCGTCATTGTGAACACAAATTGCAGCACAATAATCGTTTTACGTAGATTATCTTGTTTTCGTAATAGTAGGAAGCCAAAATCGTAATTGAAATTTGATTAATAGCACAGCCCTAGTAGAAGTATCACGATCATTTCAACCTGGCAGAACCTTTACTAAAACATGTTTTCGATCCTTTTTTACCTGTGTGCGCTGGACAAAACTAATTTGGAAACTCCACAGCAGGAAGTCTTTGTCATCAAAGAAAAAAATGTCCCAACATTGTTGAAGGGCCTTGGAGCTCTTGAACCACAACTAATTGCAAGACAAAGCTTCGGAAAATGTCATCCATCACCTCCGTGTTTACATTCCCCCAGTTCATTTTTCTGAAAGGGCCCTTATTGAAAACCCAGTGGTCACAGAGGAAGGTGGAAGAATAGGGTCGCTTCCTCCTGGAAGCAGTGAAAAATTGCAAGTTTGCAACAGGCATTCACACATTTTCTGGCACGCTCTCGCACTCAGGATGAGAAGTTCTGTGGAATTACAGCCGTGCCAGAAGTTCTTGGAGGGCACGCCGCTGTGCGCTCCACACTTCCTTTTCTTTTAAATGAAAAACTCAACCTTCAATGATCTCACGCTGTTAGGTATCATCAATCTGCGGGGATTTTATTTTATTTTTTTCTGTGATTGAGCGTTGTAATTTACTTTTTCTAGGTTACCTGCTTCCCTTCAACCTGCCTTGTTTTCTTCTACTTCAGTTAGCTATTTCCTGTTTCCCCAGTATGACTTTCAACAATCCCCAGAGAACAAGGTTCTTTCTGAGTGGGTGAAGAGAGCAAAAGTGATAACAGAGCAGGAGTTTTTGTAGTTGACAAAAGGCAAGAGTCTCACCCTTGTCTGAAAACACAAGATGTCATGTGGCTGCAATTTTTTTAGTGGCGTGCAGAGGCTACTGCCAGTTGATAAATAGGTATCACTGTGTCTGTGATTGTTTTCTCTCTGTATGGCTGCTGTACATCGGTGGAAAACAGCAGCTGTAGAAATATCTGAACAATATTGCCTGCCAGTATGCATTTCATCGGAGTCGACTCTCCCAGTAATCCTTTATTCTTGTACTTTGTTATTAAAAGTGACGAGACAAACCCATTATGTTTTCTATAACCTGCAGCAAGGCGGCAGATGAAGCTTGCAGTGATTGAGCAATAAAGAGTAGTAAGGCTAAACATTCCCTGTGGGATTGCTAACGCTTATATCTTATCTCCCCGACGTGTTATCCGCATTCTCCGTCACTTAGCCTGCTGGGATTCAGTGAGCGGCGGTTTGCTCACTATTTATTGGACCATACATCATGCGTTTAGCGGTCGTCTCTCTTGCTCCTCGGGAGCGAGTGAAATAAGAATAAAGAAATAACACAACCCGCATCCCTGTGTACGGACGAGGACCCTCAGCCCTCTAGTACAGTGTGTCACTAGAAGTTCTCGTCAGCTGTCAGCGCTCAAGCCGACCCAGCCCTCCTTCAGCCGGGCACACCTGCCTCAGTGTGTGTGCGTGTGTGTGTGTGTGTGTGTGTGTGTGTGTGTGTGTGTTTCTCTGAAAAGCACGACCAACAGGATTATATAGCTGTCACAGCTGTCAGTCAAGGCTCGAGCTGCCCCCTCCACCTCCACACCTCCACCCCCACCGTCTCCATCTGTGAGCTGCTGACAGCTGTAGTCATGGCAACAGAGATAATATGATGACTGTGTGGATATGTCAAAGCCTCTGCCCCTGCTACCTGTGACCGTACCTGTCTCGCTCGCTTGACATCTATTTAATGGGAATATGTTAAACTGTCACGCAGTTGATTATGTGGTTGTTTAGTAGTCTGTTTTTATCCCATTTGTTTACCAGAAGTTGTTTTGAGAACAGCGAGTGATTGTCAGTGCAATTTTATTCTTCATTATTTTTTTGTAATTTCTTTACTGTTTGACAAGACTGCTTTTGCTGCAACTGTTGCAACATAACAGAAATAGGTTATAACTGATATCTTAAAGCAACAGTAGTACCACAGTTGGAAAAATAGCGTCATTCTATAACAAGTATTGCCGTATGGCCAAGCCTGATGTATCGTATTCCTCTGTGTCATATAGAGCTCTGTTGTTGCATCGCTGTTACGTGTTTTTCATTGAAATGAACACGGTAGCAGTAGTTTGTTTAGAGTCGGAAAATACTTAATACAAAACAGTAATTATTTAAAAATGAAAGTGTATACTGTATGTGACTTGTTTTTAAAGATTTACGTTGTCAGTAGGAACGAATGGACTTGGGGTTGAGTGTTGCAGACATGGTCAGAAGAATAAGGAGTTACAGCAGATATATACTTCTATTAAAAAGCTTTTTTTTTTATTATATTGCACAAGTAAGTATTGGCCCTAAAATACAAGCAGGTATTGCAGTAAAAGTACTCAGCAGATTATTTTCGGTGTTGATACATCGGCATGTAAACAGTGTTTTAATGTTTTAATTGTTAAAGTGACACTAAAGGCCCTAACACACCAAGCTGACTGTCGGACAGTTTGGGGTCGTCGGTGAGCATCAGTCGGCCGTGTTTTTGCGGTGTGTCCCGCACCGTCGACTCTAGTCTGCCCGTGTCAGAGTTTTTTGGCCAATTCGGTGAAAGAAATGCACGATACAACAATTTAGACCAACTACAGTGCGCTTATCTCATGTTGAATGTAAGTAACTAATTACTGCAGCTGTCGGATAAATGTGTGGAATAAAATGTGTAATATTTCACCTAAAATTTAGTGGAAGTAAATCGTCATATAAAATGGAAAAAACACGTAAAATATGGTATTTAATCACACTACTTGAGTAAATGTCATGTTACTGGTCTATACTGCAGTGTGCTACATTAGCTCTGAATTGTGTGCCTGAACCTGTCTCCACTATGCCATTAAGTGTGTGCATGTGTGAAAGTGTGTATCCCAGAGTTCCCCATTAAACAGGTGAAGTTGGTCACTCTGCCTGGAAGAGTCGACTTCCTCCTGAACACATTTTCTTACTCTGGGCTTCATTTGGGAATTTGTTGATCCAGGTGCTATTTCAGAGGCTTTTCCACTCAGACGAGACTACTGGCGGAAACATTGGTGTGTGTGTGTGTGTGTGTGTGTACTTCTGTGCATGTGTGTATGAAATGTAGGTCAGTCCTGCTGTTGTAGCCTGCTGGTGAACCCTCCAGTCAGACTGTCAGACAATCCGAACTGGCATGTGTGCACTCGTACATGGGCAGTGGTTTTTGCGTGGAACCACCCTTCCATTGATCTGCTTTTTTTTTATTTTTCACTATACTTACCGTCATAAAAGAGGTACTGCAGCAGACCAAAAAGACGTCTAAATCACAGTAGGAAGAGCCAGCGTGGGAGCTGTGTAAGTAGCACCGGCAGCAATGGGTCAGCTCTCCACGCCTCTTGAACACTATTTAAGAGAGGCTCATTTCTGATGCAATCTTCCCTTAGTCCACTGTTAATTTACAGAGGATTAATATCATTAAAGCCTGCTCGTCCGGGCTCGCGGCCTTTTCTCGTTGACTGTCGGGTCCCTTCTGAGTAAAACTGTAGCCCGAAGAGCCCGCAGCGCTGTGCTGTTTACGTGATGGGAGACTGCAGATGAGGAGGAAATGAAGGGGCAGTGGATGAGCAGAGACAGCGAGGGAGAGAGAGAGAGAGAGAGGTAGTGTTGGTGTGATCCACGGATGAATTAAATTGAGCGAAGCGGTGGGAGAAGGAAGGGAGATTACTTCTTTCCCTCGGCTTTTCACAGATCGTGCACACTTATCAAATATGTACCATTATGGACGTTCATCTCCTGTTACTGCAGGCTCAGTAAACTTTGACTCCAACAAGAATTCTCCAACTTCTCTCTTCCTGTGCTACCAGGCAGCCTCGTCCTCTACAAACTGTGTAT